>OX637466.1:22250390-22321530 GCA_951799995.1 Trifolium subterraneum
TGTAGATGTTTGCTATTACGTTCTTTGGCTTGAATGAATACTTTCTTCCTTTTTGTTGTATGCAGTTCTTCTTAAGTTTAAGCTCTTTTGAAAAGTTTAATCATTCAACGACAATGAAGGGGTAAGAAAAACACAAGAAGGGGGATTGAATTGTGTTTTTGAAATATAAAACTTTTTCAAGATATTGCTATCTATTAGAGTTTATAGGTAGCGGAAAATCTAAACACAATTAAACAAATAACAGAGAGAGAGATAAAGAGATGAACACAAAGGATTTATACTGGTTCCCCTCACAAATTGAGAGTACTCCAGTCCCCTTGCACTTCTAAGGGATTTCACTATAATCACTAAAGATTACAATCCTAGTGCTCAAGCACACAAGCAAGACAAGACAAGACACTTCTTACAAATGCTCAAGTCACACAAGGCTAGAGACTTTTCCAAGTTGATTAACTCATGCAGGAGTATTCCTAAACTATTAAGCTTATCTAAGAACTTAAAAACATTTAACACAATAAGTGAATTACAAAAGAATTCTTCAGAGGCTTAATCAGTCTTTTAGAAGATTTGAATGTGTGTGGTTTTCTCTGTTTTCGCTTGTATTCCTCTCTATATGTATGTGTCACACATTTTTCAATCAAAGACATCTATTTATACAACGATAAAATAGAGACGTTGATGAAAAAGAATCTGTTGAGAATTAACAGCTGTAGAAATCACAATGCTTGAAGTATGATTTTGAATTTCTTATCCAGAAGGGGTAATTCAAATCCACTACTTCGTCCTTGTTTCTTTGCTCTACCATTTAGAGTGATTGATATTACAGATAGTACACAAATACGCTCCAATTGTAGATAGGATCAAATACTAACGTTATACAATCTTATCCTTTGATTTTGAGTTGTCATCTCTTAAGGAATGATCTAGAAGCTTGAGATTCTTCACAATAGCTTGAATCTGTTCAGAAACAGAGTATCCTTCAGGAGTGAAACTTTTGTCTTCAGAGGGAAATGAATCTTCAGCTTCTGAGGGTCTTTTAAAAAATCCAGCTTCTGATAGCTTCTCAGAGTGTAGCTTCTGAACGTCTTCAGAGTCTAACCAATATAAAGTCTTCAGAGCTTCTTCAGCACTGAGTGATCTTCAGTTGTTTGATTATCCTTCAGAATGCTTGCATACACCATCATTCAAATCTAAGTAACAATATATCATAATGATTCTGCACACTTAAACAAATCATTAGTATTCCAATTGTCCATTTAATACTTTTGTTATCATCAAAACTCTTAGGGTATTTTTCAATAAAACTAATTTTGTTCCAACAATCTCCCCCTTTTTGATGATGACAGACATAAGTATTAAATACAATTGTTGTTGACAAAATTCAACTATGTTGACATTAGGTTCTTGAGTTTTGCAAGCTCTCCCTAAGTCTGATAATCCATAGGGTCAAGTTTGTAAGCTCCCCCTAAGTTTTATCATTAATTAATTTTGATCAGTTTAAGATACATTTTATTATATGACTTAAATTATTCACATTTTACTATTCAGAAGCCTAGGTTTGTAAGTTTTTATTCTTTATTAGTGAAATAATCTTATGAAAAAGTTGCACCCTTTCAATAAAGGTATCTGTGAATAATAAACTTCAAATAATAAATTTGCTCTCCTTTAAAATTGAACACACAATAAATAATAAAAGATATCAGAGTCTCATTGATACACATGTTCCTATCAACCAAACATGTTTCAGAATTTGACTTGGAAAAGATAACAATAATTTAACACGCATAAGCAATACTACCAATACTTCTCTATTCTTCTCCCCCTTTTGTCATTATCAAAAAGATAGGAAACCATTAAGCAGTCAAAGCATAACTATCAAAAAGTAATGTTTGCAACTATGTTTAATTTAATGAACGTGTTGCTAACCGTTGAGACTTTGGCGTTCTGAAAGCTTATAAAGAGAGAGAATCCTAGTCATTTCATTCATAACGAATAATCTTAGGAGAGATTAGATAGTTTATCTAACAGTCAGATATCAATGAAGAAGGCAGAATGTAAGGGTTCAGTTTTTCAACAAAAGAAATTGAAGAAAGATAATAGATCAAGGCATGAGAAAGACAAAAAAGCACAAGCAAGGCCAATAATAGATCTCAATGAGCGTCCAGACAAGTGGGATTCTGATTACTCCAAGTTTCTTTAAACCTATCATCCTGAGGATGAATTTCCACCTAAAGCAGATGAAGCTTCTTCTCAGACTACTGTGGAATCTAAGAGAAGGGATGCTCCTTCTGAAGGGGATTCTAATTAGTTTCTTAAAACTTTATGTACTCATGAATCTTATTGTTTGAATAATAAAAGATCTATTTTTGTCTTTGATTTCACTTTTAACCTTTCTGCTTTGATTCTAATACTACTTCAAACGCATATACATAATTATAATAAGTTGAAAACTAACAAATATTCTTCAAATAAGATATGAAACATTCAGAAGCATTTGATATATATAAAACAAGTTTAGAAGCAAAAATAGATACTACAGACAATTAATAAGTGTTTAAACAAATTGAAAGAAATCTTAGGGGTTCCTATTTTTAAGAATGCTAAGGATGGTTTCCAATGTAGACTTGATTTCCTTCTGATTTGTGTTCAAAAACTTTATAGCCAGGGTTCTCTAAAATATCCTTCTTTACAAACAATTCTTCAGGTTCCAGGCTAAACTTCAAATGCATACTTAAGTCACTATCCAGTGAACCTAAGTTTTCTTTCCAAACAGTAGTCTTCGGAACAGAATCATCAAAGAATTTGTCAGTCAGGCTTAATCTTCCTTTCTTCTTCAGCTTGTTCTTTTCAATCTCCTCATTCCATTTTCCAATAAAAGGCTTCAACTTCTTCTGAAACTCTGTAAGTTCTGTTAGATCAGAAGTTTTAATGAAGCTCAATTCCTTTTCCAGCTCATCCTTCAGACTATTCCATTGATGCTCATATATGGTAGGCTCAGTGAAGGAATATCTCAACTCATGTAGGTATTTCATCTTGATGAAAATGTTATTACATTTACTCATAAACTCAGAGTCAGATAAAGGAGTGGGTTTAGGGTTTAGGGTTTAGAGGAACATGGAACAAGAGTAAATTGTGGAAAATGTTCAGAGAGGACAAGGTCATTGTTTTTAGAAGAACTAGGAATATTTGAGATTTGAGGGGAAGGTTTAGGGATAACAGGGTTTTGAGATTGGTTGAAATTCTCATCAATGTGTTCTTTAAGAACACAACCAAAAGCTTCTCCAAAGCGAGTTTCACTCACATAGCAATAGTAATTGTAGAAGTTTGGAACAAAGTTTTCAAAGAATTTGAGAAATTCAAGTTTTTGGTTGGTTTCAGAATTTGTGTTTTCAGGGGAGGGTGACCTTGATACTGTAGGATTTCCAACTTCTTCATTTTTCTCAGTATCAGAGGCTTGGTTATTTTCAGCTTGGTCAGAGTGTGAATTATGATCAGGGATGTGAGATGATTGATCCTCTTGTTGGGGTTGTGTATCTGGTACAGACTGATTTGGTTGGTCTTGGTCAGGTTGAGCTTGTTCAGGTTGGTCTTGGTTTTGTTGGGTTTCTTCAGTTTGGTTTTCTTGATTCTGACCATGTTCAGAGTCTAAGAGAGGTTCAGAGTCTTGAACATGTTCAGAGGCTTTTTCTTGTGTTGGTTTCTGAGGAGTTTCAGAGGCATTTTGTTTAGGCAACTCTCCTTTCAAATGTTGTTCAAGAATCTTTAAAGGTGAGTCATTTTGATTTTGAACTTTTGAGGGAGGGGACATTGTTTTCTCAGGATTTGAGGTTTTTGAGGGTGTTGTTTGTGGTATGTTTTCAGGAGTGGTTTCTGACCTTTGTTTATGACTATCAACATTAACATTTTCAAAATTAGAATTACCTTCATTTGCAGCACTCTTCTCAGCATCAGCAGATTGAACTTTCCTTTTCTTTCTTGTCAACTGCTCGTTATCAGAAGCTGCTTCTTCATCCAGATTGATCATAGCAGCTATTTTCTTTCCACCTTCAGCTTTTTTCTTACCAAAGTCTGTTATAACACTCTTTCCTTTACCTTCAGTCACTCTTTCCTTTACCTTCAGTTTTCACCTTCTTCTTCACAACCTTTTCTTCTGATCCTTTGCCCTCTTCAATATTTATACCTTTCACCACTCTTCTTCTCTTCTTCTTCTCTTCAGCTTTAATTTCAAAAGCTTGACCCAGATTTTCTAGAAGCATAATGTACTGGTTTATGATGCCAGTTGCGTAACTTGAGACAGGTACATTTAACCTCTTTAGCAAATTAGGTTTAAATGTAGTCTCCTCCTTCATTACATCAGTAAGCACCAATTCCTTATCTTCCATCATCTTCATATGAACAAGAGTAGCTACAGAAATGAATGAAGCTCTTTGTTCCATAAGCAGTTGTGTAGCACCAGAGTCCTTTATAGCATCAATAACTCCACACTGGTAGAAAATCACACTCAGAAATCTGGGATAAATGATATGAACGTTTGTCTTCTTTGGCTCTTAAGAGGTTTTGATAGCTTTTGCCAAATGATTGAAAATGTATTTAGCCCATTTTATTGGTGTTTTTCTGGACAGAAAATGCACAAAGTGTCTGTGATCCCAGGATAGTTGATCAGGGCTTCCACTTCTAGGAAATATTGATTCTAGCATAATCTTTGCTAGAAGTCTCTGAGTAGGCTGTAGATCTCCAACCTTGTTGCTTTCACATGTTTTACCAGGCAGATAGCATTTCTTTGTCATATTGTTCAAGAACTCTGATTGCTTTACTGTAGCTTGAGTTAAGGCGTAGAAAATTCCTTCGTTGGGAATGTGTAGTAAACTTGCAAGATTCTCCAAAGTAAGCCTTACTTCAAATCCACAAACTACAGATCTGATTTCATCAGACTTTATCTCTTCCAGACCTAATTCCTTTGTTGTCTTATTCTTGTTCTCTGGTTTTAATGCCCTCAGTCTTGCAAATTCTTTATCAAATTCTTCAACAGTCATAAACTTGCATCTTTGCCAGAAATCCTTGACCAAGGTAGGGTAAACTGACCCATTTAATAATCTGAAGAATCTGAAACCGCCATCTTGGCTAATGAAGTAGTCCTTAACATCAAACCCATTCTGACATAGACTTTCAAAGTCTACTGGTTGCTTTATAATAAGATTGAAGAACTTGTCTTCAACGGCTATAGTTCTCTCGCAACTAAAAACATCTTGACAATCAATTGTGTTGACAGGGATTTCCTTTGGAAAAGACAGAACAGCTTTTGTTGATGATGTACCTTCCATTTCTGAGGCTTAGGGTTAGGTTTTTGCTAGATTTAGGGAGAAAGAATGATTTCTGAGGTTTAGAAGAATGCAAAGTGTAGGTAGTGAATAGTGAAAAGGGTGTGAAGTGATGTAGTGATTTTCTAATAAAGAAGAGAAACAGCTGAAATAAAAATAAATTAAATTAAATCATGAATACAAAACATCACAAACAGTTATCAGCCAATAGAAAAATGAATACGTGTCTGGGAGACGTGTTTAAAGATTAGTGCCAAAACGTACAGATGCACCAACCTAAACGTTTACACTTTTGATATCATCCGAGGCATTTTCATTCAGAAGCTAAAGACTTCTCAGAGTCTGAAGCACTTCAGAGGCTGAAACCTCAACATTGTTTCAGATTCCAAAAATTAAATTTCTCTTTTTAAGACATAGAAATATGTTCAGATTCAAAATTATTTTATTCTGAACATGTCTTTTAAGAATATATGTCTCTTTAAGAAAAAATAAATCTTTAACTGAATGAGAATCCTTTGATAGAGAAAATAATAAAAACTTACAGTACTAATATTGTTCCAGGCAATGCTCTTTATTAAATATGTACAATGAGGGTTCTTGATACTTGATCAATCACTGTAGAGGTTACTGTTGGAACAAAATGAGTTTTATTTATAAAACACCCTAAGTTTTGATGATAACAAAGTATTAAATGGACAATTGGGATTACTAATTATTGATCTAGTGTGCAGGAATAAATTAAAAATTTAAACACCAAGATCATCATTTTGAGCATCTGAAGACCACATTCTGAACGTTAAGACTCTGAACTATAAAACCTTCAGAGCCTCTGAACCAAGTATTTCAGATGCCAAAAGACTACATGTCCAGAAGCTTGCGTAATTCAGTCAGAAGACAACGAAACGACATTACAAGCTTCTAGTGACATTCTCTGAAGATTGACAGCTCATGTCTAATGAAATAGTACATCATCCTTATCTTCAAATGGAGCGTATAGTACTCTGTACTATTGTTTACTCAAAATGTTGAAGCGCCATTTCAAAAGGATGAAGTAGTGGAATTGGTTTACTCCTTTTGGAAACCACGATCTTTTCCATATCAGCTAATTGTAAATGTACTATCAACGGTCTTATCTCAACGTCTCAATCCATTTGGAGTATATATAGAAGACTTATCTCTTGAGAGAAGACGACTGAAATGCTGAAACACTGAACGTTTGAACAAATACACTTTGAGAGCAATTTGAATTTCAAGCCATAGAACTGTTCATTCTTGTAACTCTAAGCTACAATATCTTTTGATATTATTTAGACTCTGAGCTTAATTCTTTGTATTCACTTAGGATTAAATCAAGTGTTAGTGAGTCTAAGCTTAGAAACTTTCAGTCCTACTTAATTTGTATTAAGTTAGTTTTTGAAGTCTCTTGTCTTGTGTAACTTGAGCAAGTGTGAAGTCTCCTGCTGTGTGTTCTGAAGCAAGTGTATAATCTTGTGTGATTATAGTGAAATCCCTTGGAAGTGCAAGGGGACTGGACTACTCTCGGTTTGTGAGAGGAACCAGTATAAATCTATGTGTGCACTCTTTTTTCTCTCTCTCTCTCTCTGTTTATTTGTGCATTGTGTTTATCTAGCTTCTTCAATTCCGCTGCATTTAACTCTTACAAAAGTTAGAAAAGTTTTAACTTTTAATAACACAATTCAACCCCCCCTTCTTGTGTTTTTCACACCTTCAATTGGTATCTAGAGCTCTGGTTCTGTTGTTAATCACCTAACAGTGAGACAGTAAAAGATCTGAAAAACACTTCATGTCTGCTGAGCCTACAAACACAAACACCAATACTGATCTCTCTCAAGTTGCTTATAACTACGACAACATGACTTCTACATCAAAACATGATTCAAGCAACAAGAAAGTACCAGTATTTAGTGGAGATGCGTTGGGATTTGAATGGTGGAAGGACAGCATTTATCACTACATAAATGGGATTGATGATGAGCTATGGGATCTAATAGAAAAAGGAGTTTATATTGATGGAATAGGTCCTGATGGCAATATCTCTTTAGTTCAGAAGAGGGCTTTATCTACCGCTGATAAGAAGATCTTTTCCAAGCACAATAAAGTGAAAAACATCATGATGTCTGCCATTTTACATGATGAATATACCAAAATAATGGATAGGTCTACAGCTAAGGCTATGTATGATTCCTTATGTGCAACATATGATGGGAATAGACAAGTTCAGAACGCAAAAGCTAGACTTCTAGTTCAACAGTATGAACTCTTCGCTATGAAGCCTGATGAAGACATTGAGACTATGTTTTCAAGGTTTCAGACTCTGGTGTCCAACCTTAGGGTTCTGAAGAAGAGTTATACCACCTCTGATCATGTATGGAAGATTCTTAATAGTCTAACTGATAAGTGGAGACCCAAGGTCACAGCTATTGAGGAGGCTAAGGATTTAGAAAGCATCAGTCTTGAGTCACTCATCAGCAATCTCAAGAGCCATGAGTTTGTATTGAACGCTGATGTGGTCAAGAAGAAAGAAAGGTCAGTGACGTTGTCATCAACCAAGAAGTCTTCTAAAGCACTCAAGGCTAAAGCTGCTGAATCTGATGGAGAATCTTCCCTAGATGACAAAGAGGATGAACAAGAGGATGATGAGTTTGCAATGTTCACAAGAAACTTTCAGAAATGGGCAAAAATGAACAACAAGAACTTCAGAGGCAACAACTCAAGGAATAGTTCAAGTAAAGAAGAAAAGAGTTGCTTCAAGTGCAAGAAACCAGGACACTTTATTGCTGAATGTCCTGAAGCATCATCAAAGGATAAGAATAAGAAGTCAAGTAGCAAGAAGGAAAGCTACAAAAGAAGATTCAAGAAGAGTTTAATGGCAACATTTGAAAATCTGGAAACATCTTCTGATGATGATGATGATGAAGAAGCAAATGTGGCTCTGATGGCAAACACTGATTCTGATGATGACTCTGAACAAGACTCAGACTCTGAAGAGTCAGAATAGGTATTTCTAAACTATTCCAAAGAACAACTTATAACTTATCTAGGAATGTCTTTGAGCAAATATGCTAAATCATCTTCTGAAATAAAACTTTTGAAAACACAGAAGAATGACATAGCAAAGAAAGCTGATCATCTTCAAACTCTTTATAAAAGTTCTTTGATCAAAATTCAAGAGCTTGAAAATGGTTGCGCCAAATGTAACAAACCTAGTGATAAGCATGAAGTTGCTCTTCAAGAGTTTGTTCATCATAATGTAAATAAAAGTAAAGTTGCTTCTATGATTTATAGCGTTTGTAAAAATAGAGGTGAAGGAATTGGTTATTCATATGGTAGAACGTAAGGAAAACCAAATTCTTCTGAGTCTTATAATGATTATAAATCAAAGCCTAAAATTCAAAAACAATGGACTAAGAAAACTGTTTTTCAAAGACCAAATTTTCAAAGAAAATTCTTTACAAGTCCAAATAGTTTTTCAAAAGTACAAAACAGAAACAAGGATTATAGAACTAACCCACCTGTACCCAGAAAGCAATGGGTACCAAAGTGTAAAATTGTCTACCATTCAGATCTTCCTTGTAGGAAAAACTATTTCAAATCAGAAGAATGGAAGCTTGTGATCAGCAATGGAAGAAAAGCTTATGTTCCTAAACATTACTTTACTTCCAAAACTGCTGACTTGAAGAGAACAAATGAGTACTGGAAAGAGCTTCACAATGAGTATGGAGAATATTACTACAATGATTGACCTTGATTTATTCTACAGCTATCCAGTCTGAAAGAAAACAGTAATCAATCATGGTATCTGGATAGTGGATGTTCAAGGCACATGACTAGTAATAAGAAGATGTTCACATCTCTAAAACTTGAAGATGGTGGAACAGTTGGCTTTGGAGGTAATCAGAAAGGGAAAATCAAAGGTACAGGTAATGTAGGTAATTCCTCCCTTCTAATTAAAAATGTATGGTATGTTGATGGACTCAAACACAACCTATTTAGCATAAGTCAATTTTGTGACATTGGGTTTATGGTAACGTTTAATAAGGATTCATGTATTGTAATCAAAGATACTGACCAATCTATAGTATTCAAGGGAAAGAGGATAGGCAACATTTATAAAATTAATCTATCTGATTTAGCAGAACAAGAGGTTAAATGCTTATTGACTCTGAGTGAAGAGAAGTGGGTATGGCATAAGAGATTAGGTCATGCTAACTGGAGGTTAATCTCTAAGCTTAGCAAAGTTGATCTTGTCAAAGGCTTGCCTAAACTAAACTATCACTCAGATGCATTATGTGGTTCTTGCCAAAAAGGAAAGATTGTGAAAACTTCTTTTAAACCTAAACATGTCGTCTCTACTGTTGGAAGAAAATGAGTTTTATTTATAAAACACCCTAAGTTTTGATGATAACAAATGTATTAAATGGACAATTGGTATTACTAATGATTAAATTAAGTGTACAGGACAAACTCATATTTATGAAAGAGCACATTTGATTTACGCTCTGAAGGAACTTGTTAAGAGTCTGAAGTATTACACTCTGAAGGAGTTCAGAAGCTCAAAGGAGTTCAGAAGCTCAAAGGAGTTCAGAAGCTCAAAGCATTCAGAAGCCTACAGCATTCAGAAGCTAATTGGTATTAATACTCAAAGCTACGTAGTCAAGTGTCATTCAGAAGACGAAGACGTTCAGAAGCTGAATTACAAAGGACTATCAGAAGCCAAAGAATCAAGACCATCAGAGTCCAAGGAATCCAAGTTCATCAGAAGCCAAAGAATTCCAAAGTTCATCAGAAGTCTATGTCACTCTCTAAGAAACATTCTAAGCCTGATGACTGTATAAAGGACAACATCACTGCAACGTTCAAATGGATTTTGATCTTATCATGAAGAAGCGTGTTGTACCTTTATTCTGCAATTGGACAAGCAGAAAAGCATGGACGAAATTGTGGAGCAGAATTGCCTCTTCTAGGAAGAAATTCAAACTCCACAATTCAAGCAAATTGGAAATCAACAACGTATTAAATTCTCTCTTCTCTCATATATATATATATATATATATATATATATATATATATATATATATATATATATTTGAACAAGAAGAATTTGTCGACAACTAATGATCTTAAACGTTTTAAGCATTATGCTATCTTTCAAACTAAGTGAAAAACAAGAAACTATCTGAGCCTCTGAAAGTTATTTTGTGTAATAGTTTTTAAGCTTAGAAAAGTGAGCAATTTGGAAAAGTCTCTTGCTTGTGTGCTTGAGCAATTAGAGAAGTCTCTTGTCTTGTGTGACTTGAGCATTTGTAGAAGTCTCTTGCTTGTGTGCTTGAGCAATTAGAGAAGTCTCTTGTCTTGTGTGACTTGAGCATTTATAGAAGTCTCTTGCTTGTGTGCTTGAAAAATTAGAGAAGTCTCTTGTCTTGTGTGACTTGAGCATTTGTAGAAGTCTTTTGCTTGTGTGCTTGAGCACTAGGATTGTAATCTTGTGTGATTATAGTGAACTCCCTTAGAAGTGCAAGGGGACTGGAGTACTCTCGATTTGTGAGGGGAACCAGTATAAAATCCTCGTGTCTCTCTCTCTCTCACTCTCTCTTTTATTCTGATTTTCCATTGCTTTATTGTTTGATTGTGTTCATCATTCTGCTGCTAAAAGACTCTGATAGATTCTATAATCTTGAAAAGTTTTTTAAACTCTAAAAACACAATTAAACCCCCCTTCTTGTGATTTTCTCCCACCCCTTCAATTGGTATCAAGAGCTCCGGTTCTGTTGGAAATCACTTAATAGTGAGACAGTGCTGATCCAAAGGAGAAAAATAATATGGCTAAGCTACTGAATAATGAGTGGAAACAGAGAATCTACACACATATTGATGATCTCATTAAAGATATGGAAGATGGACTAAATTTGAATGAAGATCTGAGCAATAAGAAAGTCTCTACATCATCTGGTGCTGATCATACCTCATGTGCCAAAGAAGCAGCTGGAAAAGGGAAGCAAATCATTGATCAAGAAAAAGTACATAATGAAGAATCTGATGAAGAATACTTTGAAAATTTCTCCAAGAAATTTCAAAGATGGTCTGAATTCAAGAAGAATGGAGGAGAGATGGCCAAATTCTCTGAAGGTAACTCTGAAGGAGAAAATGAAGTCAAGCTACCAAGGATATCAAGATCTGAAGTGCAAGCTAGACCTGAAGCAACAACAGAGTCTGAAGTGGACTCAGAGTCTGAAGTGGACTCAGAGTCTGAACATACAAGTTGTGACTCTGACCAAGACATCCTGAATCAGGTATACTCTCAACTCCCTAAAATTGAACTGATAAAACTACTAAATGCTAGTTCACATAAGTCTAAAAAGCTCAAAGTTAATTGCAGAAGCGCCATTTCAAAAGGATGAAGTAGTGGAATTGGTTTACTCCTTTTGGAAACCACGATCTTTTCCATATCAGCTAATTGCAAATGTACTATCAACGGTCTTATCTCAACATCTCAATCCATTTGGAGTATATATAGAAGACTTATCTCTTGAGAGAAGACGACTGAAATGCTGAAACACTGAACGTTTGAACAAATATACTTTGAGAGCAATTTGAATTTCAAGCCATAGAACTGTTCATTCTTGTAACTCTAAGCTACAATATTTTTTGATATTATTTAGACTCTGAGCTTAATTCTTAGTATTCACTTAGGATTAAATCAAGTGTTAGTGAGTCTAAGCTTAGAAACTTTCAGTCCTACTTAATTTGTATTAAGTTAGTTTTTGAAGTCTCTTGTCTTGTGTGACTTGAGCAAGTGTGAAGTCTCCTGATGTGTGTTCTGGAGCAAGTGTATAATCTTGTGTGATTATAGTGAAATCCCTTGGAAAGTGCAAGGGGACTGGACTACTCTCGGTTTGTGAGAGGAACCATTATAAATCTGTGTGTGCACTCTTCTCTCTCTCTCTCTCTCTCTCTCTCTCTCTCTCTCTCTCTGTTTATTTGTGCATTGTGTTTATCTAGCTTCTTCATTTCCGCTGCATTTAACTCTTACAACAGCTAGAAAAGTTTTAACTTTTAAAAACACAATTCAACCCCACCCCCCCCCCCCCCCCCCCCCCCCCTCCCCTTCTTGTGTTTTTCACACCTTCAGTTACAATCTGGAAAATCTTCCCACCATGATGTATCACCATCATCCATCTCTCCAAAAACATTTCTTTATACTCTTCTTCCTCATAATCATATTCTTCAAGATTAAATTCTGATTCATCATCTGAATCATCAAATATGTACTTTCTGTGCACAATAGCTCTTCTTCCATTGCATCTTACATGCAGCCAGGTTATTGGAATATTCAATAATCTTCTTTGTTCACCTGAAAGATAGACTATTTTGTTCTTTGGTACCCACTTGCTGAAGGGCCCTAATAAGTTAGTGTCAGAATCTTCATTCTCATTTTGTGCTTCTTGTACTATCTGAGTACTATCAGCGACAAAGGTAGAATAAAGATTTGAAGGTACAAAACCTTCAGAATTGCTTGATGAACTTGGTTCTTCACATGAATACTCAATTCCATTTTTGCAATTGTTTCCAGCTATACATAACATAGACAGAATTTTACTTTTATCAATGTTTTTGTTACAGAACTCTTGAAGTGCAATTTCATGCTCATCATGAGGTTTGTAACAAATAGCACAACCTTTTTCAAGATTCTCTACTTTATTTAAAGATTTGTTGTTGAGATCTTCAAAACTATTTGCTTTCTCATATAAATGCTCATAATCAATTTTCAATATATTATATTTCTGTGAGCTAAGATTCAATCTATAAAAGGTTTTCTCAAGAATTTTGATTAATTTGGCTTTAGAAAGTTGAGAATATAACTTTACCAATTTCTCCATATCAGAGTCTGATTCATCATCCTCTGACTCTGATCCTTCTTCAGAACTTAAATCTACTTCTGGCATTATTCTTGCTTCAGAGTTTGAACTTTTCTCTTTGTTGATAGCTGATGTAGATTTGATTTCATCTTCTCTTTCAGCAAAATTTTCCAAATCTTCCCAAGCAGTCATTTGTCCTTGATTACCAGATTTCAATTCCTTGAGTCCAGTCCACCTTTGGAACTTCTTTATAAACTCGTCAAAATAATCCTGTTCTGATTCTTCTAAGATGTAGTCTTCAATATCAATATTTTTTGCTTTGTTTTTGCCTTTGGCTTTCAAAATTATCTCATGACCTCTGAGTTTGCTTATAAGTGCTTCATGGCTTATGTTGTTGACATCTTCAGACTGCTCAATAGTTGTAACAATCTGATTCCAATTTTGAGATAAACTTCTTAGAATTTTTCTTCTGAGTTCATCCATTTTGTACTCCTTTTTTCAAAGCTTGCAGATCTTTTATAAGTGCTTGAAACCTTATACTCATATCTTCAACACTTTCATTATCTTCCATAGTGAAAGACTCATATTGATTTATCAAATCATTGACTTTTGCTCTCTGAATGCTTTCATAATCATCACTAGTGGAGTAGTGGTCATTAGTTTTGATAATTTCCTCAATATTATCACCACCATTTGTAATAGGAATAGCTGAGACTTTTTCTTGCTCTTTTTCTAGATCTTCACACTGAAAATTGATACCTTTTTCTATTTCACTCATAAGATCAGTAACTTGAGAATACACTCTTTGTTTCCATCTGTTGAAGTCTTCCAACAATTGCATTACAGCCATAGTGTTTTTCTTTTGATCTTTTTCTGTCTCACTGTGAAGTGATTAGCAACAGAACCGGAGCTCTAGATACCAATTGAAGGGGTAAGAAAAACACAACAGGGGGGGTTGAATTGTGTTTTTGAAATATAAAACATTTTCAAGATATTGCTATCTATAAGAGTTTATAGGCAGCGGAAAATCTAAACACAATTAAACAAATAATAGAGATAGAGAGAGAGAGAGAGAGAGAGAGAGAGAGAGAGAGAGAGAGAGATGAACACAAAGGATTTATACTGGTTCCCCTCACAAATTGAGAGTACTCCAGTCCCCTTGCACTTCCAAGGGATTTCATTATAATCACTAAAGATTACAATCCTAGTGCTCAAGCCCACAAGCAAGAGTCTTCTATTGCTCAAGTCACACAAGACAATGGACGTCTTACAAATGCTCAAGTCACACAAGCCTAGAGACTTTTCCAAGTTGAATAACTCACGCAGGAGTATTCCTAAACTATTAAGCTTATCTAACAACTTAAAAACACTTAACACAATAAGTCAATTACAAAAGAATTCTACAGAGGCTTAATCAGTCTTTTAGAAGATTTGAATGTGTGTGGTTTTCTCTGTTTTCGCTTGTATTCCTCTCTATATGTATGTGTCACACATTTTTCAATCAAAGACATCTATTTATACATCGATAAAATAGAGACGTTGATGGAAAAGAATCCGTTGAGAATTAACAGCTATAGAAATCACAATGCTTGAAGTATGATTTTGAATTTCTTATCCAGAAGGGGTAATTCAAATCCACTACTTCGTCCTTGTTTCTTTTCTCTACCATTTAGAGTAATTGATAGTACAGATAGTACACAAATACGCTCCAATTGTAGATAGGATCAAATACTAACGTTATACAATCTTATCCTTTGATTTTGAGCTGTCATCTCTTAAGGAATGATCTAGAAGCTTGAGATTCTTCACAATAGCTTGAATCTGTTCAGAAACAGAGTATCCTTCAGGATTGAAACTTTTGTCTTCAGAGGGAAATGAATCTTCAGCTTCTGATGGTCTTCAGAGTTAAGCTTCTGAGGGTCTTTTAAAAAACCCAACTTCTAATAGCTTCTCAGAGTGTAGCTTCTGAACGTCTTCAGAGTCTAACCAATATTAAGTCTTCAGAGCTTCTTCAGAACTGAGTGATCTTCAGTTGTTTGATTATCATTCAGAATGCTTGTATACACCATCATTCAAATCTAAGTAACAATATATCATAATGATTCTGCACACTTAAACAAATCATTAGTATTCCAATTGTCCATTTAATACTTTTGTTATCATCAAAACTCTTAGGGTATTTTTCAATAAAACTAATTTTGTTCCAACAGACAACTATGTCAATTCAAAGAGGTCTTGTATTTATAGGCTTTAAAAATAAAGACGTTTGAATATGACCGTTGTGAGAGATCAGTTTGCCCGTTTGAAAGGTACTCAGACCATGTTTTAACTTATTCCGCAAATGGCAAACTACTTCTTCTTTTCTGGTTCTCGAAGATAGTTCCATTGCATAGAAGAGGCAATTTAGTACCGTTGTCTTGATACTCCCTTTCTTGACTAGTTGGGCTGACATACAGCAGCATCCATTTCGTCCTTGTGTAGATTAAAGCTTGAGGGAAATATCTCTAGAGTTGATTCCATCAGATTTATATGTTTCGTTATTCTTGTGTAGCTTCTGAGAGTACACTTAAATTGCTTCTGACAGACTTTTCTTGCTTCTTGGACCTTTTGTTTCTTCTGAGACTCTTGTAGCTTCTAACAGACTTTCTTCAGACTTGGTTCTCTCAGAACCTATGAATGCTTCAGATGCGTATAGTTTGCTTTGAGCTTCTCAGATTCTATCTTCATTGTTAACTACACACTTTCATTTAAGATCATTAGTGTTCTTCAATTGCATATATAATACTTTGTTATCATCAAAACTTTATCAAACTCTTGGGGTTTATTCTAAGAACCATTTTTGTTCCAACAGATTATTCACCTTTTGCTTCGTTTTTCTCGATTGCTCTTGGAGTTTCTACTTGCATCATCATCTAATCGATTTCTTTTTCCTTGATTCGTCACATTTTTTTTATTGATTCCCGTTCCACTATGCCTCCACGTGTAGCACCTGTGATTGCAATTGTTTGAAGGTGAAAAACACAAGAAGGGGGGTTGAATTGTGTTTTGAAAAAATAATTCTTTTACTTGAAAGTAGATTGAAATGCAGCGGATGTAAGAAGCTAGACAAAACACAAAATGCAAATAAGACAATGAGAGAGAGAGAAAGCACACACAGAAATTTTATACTGGTTCCTCTCACAAAACGAGAGTAGTCCAGTCCCCTTGCACTTCCAAGGGATTTTACTATAATCACAAAGATTACACAACTAATGCTCAAGCACACAAGCAAGAGACTTCCTTGCTCTAGGTCACACAAGACAAAGAGACTTCCTTGCTCTAATCACACAAGATCAGAGACTTCCTTGCTTAAGCACACAAGCTTAAGACTTCCTTGCTCAAGTCACACAAGACAAGAGACTTCACAAACTAACTTAATACACATATTAAGTAGGACTGAAAGTTCTAAGCAAGACTCTCTAAACACTAAGTTCAGAGTGTACAATATCAAAAGATATTTTACTTAGAGAGTTACACAAGAAAGAATAACAACAGTTCACAGCTTGAATACAATTTGAATCTTTCTCTGAGTTTAGATGATCTTCCAGTAGTCTTCTCTCTATCAGGATGTCTTCTATTTATACACTAGGTATAAAGACGTTGAGAGAGGACCGTTGGTTGTACAATCTTCTTTTTGTTGACAAGACTGTTGTACTATTTCATTAGTTATGAGTTGTCTTCCTTCAGAGAGTGTTCTTCAGACTCTGATGATAACATTTCTTTGATCTTCTGAAGTTGTACACAAGCTTCAGACTGTGTTTCTTTCTTTGGCATCTGAGGACTTCTTCAGAGGCTCTGAAGCTTCTGGCTTCTCAGAGTCTTAACACTTCAGACTGTGTCCTTCAGAGGCTCAAATGATGATCTACGTGGATGAGATTTTTACTTTGTTCCTGCACACTAGATCATTCATTAGTAATACCAATTGTCCATTTAATACAATGTTATCATCAAAACTTAGGGTGTTCTATAATTAAAATTCATTTTGTTCCAACAATCTCCCCCTATTTTATGATGAAAAACATAAAGTATTAAATACAATTGTTGTTGATTAATTTAATTATGTCAACTTCAGGTTGTTGAGGTTTGTAAGCTCCCCCTGAGTCTGATAAACCATTAGGGTTAGGTTTGCAAGCTCCCCCTAAGTTTTATCCATAATTAAGTTGAATCAGTATAAGAACAATTTGATAAACTTGATTGTATCTACATACTTAACTCTCAGAGTGTGAGGTTTGCAAGCTCAACTCCTGAGTCTGATAAAAATAATTAAGAGCACAATCTTAACTACCTTCATCTATGCAAACACAATCATGTTTATTAATTTTCTCTCCTTATCAATTAAGTTTATAAACATTTAGCAAGATAAGAAAGAGATTAGATTCTTATTGAAGACAGTTTCAAATTCTTATATGAGTAGGTATTAAGAAATAGACTACTGACACAATTGTACAACTAAATAATACTCCCCCTTTTGTCATTAGCAAAATGTTTTAACAAGAAAACAAAAAGTGAAAAACAAAAGGTGAGAAACAAGAATCCTAATGGTGTTTGGACAAGAAAAGAGTGAGAAGCTGTTGAGCCTTCCTTTCAAATTCCCCTGAGTATGCTACCAGCTCTAGAAGCTTATCCTCTTGTTCATCAAGTGTATGTTTAATTATGTGTAGAACCCTTGCTGTCAAGTCTGAATTTTCTTCTTCTTGCTGTTCCACAAGTGGTGCAGAGACTGGTTGACTTGGACCACTAGGTGAACGAGTCACATGATCATCTGGTACATCAATACTATCATTTATTGCAATTTCAGTATCTATAAGCATCTCAGGTGATGAAGATTTTTGAGAGTCTGAAGGAATTGATTTGGGTTGTTCAGATGATATGTCATTTGGTGGTTCAGAGGTTTCATGGATTGGAGAAACTCTAAAAGATGTTTCTTTCAGAATCTCTTCCTCAGTGAGGAGTTTGGGTGATGACTGAGGGATGGCAATATTGGATGGCTGAGCTGTTTCCTCCTCAAGAATAGGCTTAGTTCTGGGAGAAAATTGTGCAAAACTAGACAAAATGTCATCAAACGAGGAGTCAGAAGACTCTGAATCAGAGTCTAAAACTTGGACAAATTCAGGTTCAGAGGGTGTTGGATAGATGGTATTTAGGGGTTGGATATTTTCTAGGATAGATGCTTCAGATAGTTGATTGCAATAATTAAAGGAATGATTAATACTTGTATCTGACCTTTGTTTCTTCTTTCCCCTAGTGTTGCAGTGCTTTGTGCGAGATCTTTTGAGAATTTTTGCACTAAGCAAGTCTTTGACAGTAGCTTCTGCAGCCACATGTTCTTCATCAACACTCTCTTCAGCCATAGTAGCTCTTACTTCTGGATGAACATCCTCTGACCTCTTAACTGGAGTTTCTTCCATTGGTGGTTCCTCAACCATTATATCTTCCTCATAGTCACTGAATACCTCTTCCTTAACTGCTCGCATTATTTGTGCAAATGTTGGACCATCACCTCTTCCAATGTCCTTATGAGTGACTGTAGTTCCTCTTTCCTTCATTAATCTCATGTATTCCAGAATGACTTCAGGAGGTTCATTATCAAATATGAAGGCGTCACTCATAGGCTTGAATTTTGTCTTATTTATCATAAGAGGTTTTTGAGGATAAATAAGCTTTCCTGATTTCCTTAAACGTACACTCACCAAGACTTTAGCATCAAGAATGGGTGCTCTAACTTGTTCAAGGTCTTCAGACACCCCAGCAAGCATGAATCTATCAGGAAGACCAAGTTGCTCAAAGATGGAGCTTAAGAGCCTTGGATGAGAGATCAACTTGGAAGGATTGTCAAACTTCTGAGCCTCATAAATTGTCTCACATAGATGTTGAAAGATGTAAGCAGGTAGATTCATTTTCCTTTTTGTTGAGAGGAAGTAGATAAAGTGTCTCTGATCCCAATTCAGAGAGTCACTGCCAGTATCCCTTGGGATAAATGAAGAGAATACAATCTTAGCAAGAACCTTTTCGCGATCATTCAGATGACCAACTTTATTTGACAACTTCTGATCCTTGAAACAAAGTCTGGCCATATCATTGAGGTATACTAACTTTCTTCCAGAGGCTGCAGTGTAGAGCCTGATCATTCCAGTGTTGGGAAGATTCATCATCTTGGCCAAATTGCTTCTTGTCAAGATGACTGGAAAACCTCCAACACTAGAGCGAATCTCTGTTTCAGTGAATTCCCTCAGACCCAATTCCACCCTTGATTTTCCTTTATTTTCACTTGGGTTCTGATCAATTACTCTTTGAAGTTCAGCATAAGCATCTACCAAAGTCACAACTTCACTCTTTCTCCAGAAGTCAAACACCAAATTGGAGTAGATTGGACCATTAAGCATATCCAAGTAGTGCCCCCTGCCTTGTTCAGTGAAGAAATCTTTGTAGTCATGTCCATTGACTTTTAAGGCCTCAAAGTCTATTGGTCTTTCCATAACCAATTTACTTTCTTCAAATCGAAGATTCATAGTGGCATCTTTAAGATATGAGTCCTGAGCGTAGATGTTTATTGGAATGTCCTCTGGATACCTTGGTACAGAAGATGAACTTGCCATTGTTGAGGTTAACGAACAGGGTGTTGCTAATATGAGGGAGGAAGAAAGTGTTTTGGGTTTTAGAGAAAGAAAAGTGTGGGATGTGAAAATGAACTTGTGCGAAAGTGAGTAAAGTGATTTCGAAAAAAAACTCTTGAAAAAAAATGATGAGGGAGTACATTCGTTACATTAAAGAATTTCATCATAAACTGCCTTTACTCTAACCAATCACAGACTGAGAGTAAAGACAAAGTAATTGACACGTGTACTCCACTTGGTTAAACACTTCAGAGTTTAAAAATGTTCAGCATCTGAAGACCTTTCAGAGTTCAGAGGCTGAATCCACAATTATGTTATTCAGAGCTTGATGTCTTCAGAGACTAAAGTCATGTTCATATGCCTTTTGATAAAGTCTAATCTTTCAACTGCTAAGGGTTTTGTAAATATATCAGCCCATTGTCTTTCAGTTTCAATGTATTGAATATTTACACTACCCTTCTGAACAAGGTCTCTTATAAAATGATGTTTAATTTCAATATGTTTAGCTCTTGAATGCAAAATTGGGTTTTTAGAAAGTTGAATAGCTGCAGTGTTATCACAGAAGAGTGGAATATTGTGACTATTGACTTTGTAATCCTCTAACTGATATCTCATCCAGAGTAGTTGTGTACAACACTTGACTGCTGATATGTATTCTTCCTCTGCTGTAGACAAAGCTATAATAGTTTGTCTTTTGCTGGCCCAAGATATGAGATTTTCTCCAACAAATTGGCAATTACCACTTGTGGATTTCCTCTCAATCTTGTCTCCAGCAAAGTCAGCATCACAGAATCCTATCAGATTATAATCATTTGTTTTCTTATAGAATAAACCAAGATTTGTGGTTCCCTTCAGATATCTAAAGATTCTCTTTACAGTAGTAAGATGAGATTGTCTAGGATCTGATTGGAATCTAGCACACAGACAAACACTAAATAAGATATCAGGTCTTGATGCAGTTAGGTAAAGTAAAGATTCTTTACTGAGACTGCTTGTTGGATGCATTGGTGTTGTCATTGGTTTGCAGTCTTCCATATTGAATTTCTTCAGCAGCTCCTTTGTATACTTGGTCTGATGAATGTAGGTTCCATCTTTGTCTTGGTTGATTTGAATTCCTAGAAAGAATTTTAGCTCTCCCATCATGCTCATTTCAAATTCTTCCTGCATAATCTTAGAAAATTCCTCGCACAAAGATGAATTAGCAGATCCAAAAATTATATCATCAACATAAATTTGAATAATTAAAATGTCATTCTTAAATGTTTTACTAAAGAGAGTATTGTCAACTTGACCTTTTTGAAAACCTTTTTCAACTAAGAAATTGCTCAGCCTTTCATACCAAGCTCTGGGAGCTTATTTCAGACCATAAAGAGATTTCTTTAACTTAAAAACATGGTCAGGATGTGAAGCATCCTCAAAACCAGGAGGTTGTTTGACATATACTTCTTCAGAGATGTAGCCATTTAAGAATGCACTTTCAACATCCATTTGATACAAAATAATATTATGATGAGTAGCATAGGAAAGAAGTAATCTAATAGCCTCAAGTCTAGCAACAGGAGCAAATGTTTCAGTGTAGTCAATCCCCTCTTGTTGACTATATCCTTGAGCTACTAGTCTTGCCTTATTACGAACAACTTCTCCTTGTTCATTTAGCTTATTTCTGTAGACCCATTTTGTTCCAATGATATTCTTCTTAGAAGGTTTGGGTACTAAGCTCCATACTTCATTTCTTTCAAACTGGTTTAGCTCTTCTTGCATTGCCACAATCCATGCATCATCAGCTAGTGCTTCATCTGTTGAACTTGGTTCCACTAAGGAGATCAATCCAATTAATGAGTCTTCATTTCTGAAGCTTGATCTGGTTTTCCTTGGACTGTCCTTGTTTCCCAAGATTAGCTCTTCTGGATGAGAGGAATTGTATTTGAAAGAATGTTTTGATTGTTCAACTCTACTTGGACTGCTTCTGATAAATTCTGATGCTGGGTGATCTTCAGAGTCCAAGGTTTCAGGAGTTGAATTTGTTTCTTCAGAGGTTTGTTGAGATGGTCCTGATATTTCTTCAGGTTCTGATTCTTCATCATCTGATAGTTGTATATCTGCAAAGTTCTCAACTAGCTCTGACAATTTGTTAGGCTGCTTGTCATCAAATTTTATGTGCATACTTTCTTCCACTGTATGAGTTTCAGAATTATACACTCTGTATGCTTTTGAGCGTTCAGAGTATCCAATAAAGATAGCCTTATAAGCTTTAGCATCAAATTTCTTCAGATGAACTTTTGTATTCAGAATGTAACATGTACAACCAAATTGATGAAAATAGGATACACTAGGTTTCTTTCCCTTAAATAGTTCATATGTTGTTTTATTCAAAATAGGTCTAATATAAATTCTATTTTGAACATAACATGCTGTGTTTATAGCCTCTGCCCACAGATACTTAGCAATGTTAGTCTCATGCATCATGGTTCTGGCCATTTCTTGCAGAGTTTTATTCTTTCTTTCTACAACTCCATTTTGCTGTGGAGTTCTAGGAGAAGAAAACTCATGTAAGATGCCATATTTTTCATAAAAATTTTCAAACATTTCATTTTCAAATTCACCACCATGATCACTTCTAACTTTTAAAATATGTAAACCTTTTTCTTTTTGTATCTGTGTGCAGAAACTACTAAAGACATCATATGCATCATCCTTATTTCTGAGAAATTTAACCCAAGTCCATCTACTGTAATCATCAACAATGACTAGTCCATATTTCTTCCCATTGATTGAGGTTGTACTCACCGGACCAAACAAATCAATGTGAAGCAGCTCTAAGGGCCTAGAGGTAGAGACAACATGTTTAGGTTTAAAAGAAGTTTTCACACTCTTTCCTATTTGGCAGGATCCACAAAGAGCATTTGAGTGATAGTGTAGCTTAGGTAGGCCTCTGACAAGGTCAAGTTTGCTAAGCTTAGAGATTAACCTCCAGTTAGCATGGCCTAACCTCTTATGCCATACCCACTTCTCTTCACTCAGAATTAGCAAGCATTTTACTTCTTGGTCTGCCAAATCAGAAAGGTTTACTTTAAATACATTTCCTATTCTATTGCCTTTGAACACTATGGACTTGTCAGATTCTCTAATTATAGTACATAGCCCTTTATCAAAGTTAACCACAATCCCATTGTCACAAAATTGACTGATGCTAAATAGGTTGTGTTTAAGTCCATCTACAATCCAAACATTATTAATTAAAAGGGAGGGTCAGTTCTGGCATCAAGTGATTCCAACCCCCTCCCGATCGCAGTTGTGGGAATCGAACTGTGGTCCTTCCTACCAAGTTCAGCGCAAATCACCACTGAACCAACTAATGATTGGTGAGTCTATTATGTTAAATCCTCTATTTGGACAGGGATTAAGAATTTTATGGATATCATCTTGGATAACTCTGTTTGGTTGATAGGTGATGGTTCCCGCATCGGGTTTTGGACAGATAATTGGCAAGGTCACTCTTGTTGACGCTCTAGATATTTCGCCCTCCCTACGCCCTAGCCTTTTGACAAAAGTGAGTGACACTATCCGGGAGGGCGAGTGGATTATTCCTCCACTTGTGTTGGAATACGGCCCTTGGTTGGTGGAGGAGATCCTAAGAGTCACTATTCCGTCGTCCCCACGAGATGATTGCTTTGTTTGGAAACACTCGAAAAATGGATCATTGATAGCTAAAGAGGCCTTTGATCACCTTAATCCGCCGGGGATGGTGCTGCCTTTGGCTTCGATTATTTGGCAAGCTTTCATTCCTCCATCTCATTCCTTTGTTGCTTGGCGGCTAATGCTTGGAAAAATGCCTACTGATGAGAATCTTCGTATGCAGGGTTGTGTGATTGTTTCAATGTGTCCGCTATGTAGCCGAAACTGTGACTCTTCTGAACACCTCTTCTTTCTTTGTCCTTTCGCAGTGGCTATCTGGAGCTGGGTTAACTCTATCTTTGAGATTGACTTTGATCACTCTTCCTTGGACGGTCTCCTTCTTGGTTGTGTGCCGCTTTCTGACTATACATCGCGGCTTCTTTTAGCCTGCATTATTCACTCTTTACATACCTTATGGATGGTACGGAATGTCATTTTGTTCAATAATGCTTCTATCAATATATATGCGGCTATCACTAAAATCCTCACGGTTATTAAATTGAGTGCTTCAGGTATTCAGGCTCAGGTTTCGGCCATGCCTTCTTGTGGCACGGTTCAGCCATTGCTTGGCGGTACGGTGGCTGCCCGGGTGTTGCAAAGTTTAGGGATTGCCCCGTGCCCAGTTAAGCTGGTGCGTTTTATTCATGTGCTTTGGAAGACCCCGACAGCGCCTTGGATTAAGGCCAACACAGATGGATCTTTAAGAGATGGGTTGGCAGCTTGCGGTGCAATTTTCAGGGACTCCAACAGGGGCTTCTTGGGTGGGTTTTCGTGTCGGGTAGATGTCGCTTCGGTATTACACACAGAGCTTTTGGGCATTATTATGGCAATTGAACAAGCCAATCACAGGGGTTGGCGGCATGTTTGGATAGAAACCGACTCCATGGTCTCCATTCAGGCTACTAAGGATCATAGCATCGTCCCTTGGGACCTTCGGCACAGGTGGTTGAATTGTTTTGATACAGAAGAAACGGATAATGGCTAACGCGCGAAAAGAACGATATTAACATTATACTAAATAAGCGCGAAGACGAACCGTAATGATATTTTGATCAAAACGGTGTCTTTTCCCTCGGAATTAATATGCTAACGTTCTTTGCGGAAAGCGATAAATAAATATGCATGAGATGCAATTTTTCATTTATAGTATACACTTGTTCCTAATTACATTCTAAGGCATTTGCACGAAAAATAAATATGAAATGAATGCAAGATGATGCTATGCAATTTTTTTATTTAAATTTACATCAAATCCTAAAAATACAATCTAATGTCCTTGCAATAAAATAAATGATTAATTAATTAGGCAATAAATTAAATGATTAGCGAGCAATAATAAAGAATTAAGCAAAATAGATAAACATAAATTAGAGCAATTAATAATAAAACAAAGAGGCCTCAAATTAGTGCTTATTTTGGATTTAATAGCTTATTGAAGCACATTCCATAAGCACTTTTATCATAGGCAAAAATAAAATAAAAAGATAGAAGGGGGTGTAAATATTAATAAAAACAGAAAGGGGGTGCAAAAAGCAACTCTGGGGTTCTGGCCCAACTGGGGGGCGCAGCCCAGAGGGGGGTGTGTGAAGAAATTAACCAAAACAGAGTCAGAGCCGTCTGATTGATCAGACAGCTCTGATCTAATCACAGGTAACAAGAATCTAATACACATGATCCAGATCAGAGAGGTCATAGGCGCGCAGGTGCACCGCGCACAGAATCAGAGTGGGGTTATAAAATGGAAAAACCCTAAAAAAACCACATTTCTCTTCTTCTCTCTCGCGGCTACCTCCGCTGTTCTCTCATCTCTCTTCTTTCATTTTTCAAAAACCCAGTTTTCTCAAAGAAACGAACACCCATATGTATGAAATCAAAGACCCAAACTCACATTTAAATTCACAATCATCAAACAGCCGAATCGAAATAAAGAAAAGGAAAGAACAAAGAAAAAAAAGGTCAACCTTCTGCTACTGATTTCTCGAAATCTCTTCTTCCTTTTTCGTTTATTTCTGTTTCGGTTTTGAGGGTTTTAAGATTTGATTTCGTTTTGATTTCTGATTTTTGGTTTGGTTTGAAACTGATTTCGGTTTAGATGGTTTGGATTTGGATCCAATTTGATTTGTGTTTTTGTTACGGTGATGATGTTGATTTCTGTGAATTTGTTTCTGGGTTTGTGATCTGTGTGATGATGATTGCGATTTTGATTTTGGTTTGAGAAAGGTTTATGGTTGATTTTCGTGGCTGATTTCTGTTTTTGGAAGAATCGGTGATGAATAATGGATGAAGATGATATTGTTCTGGATTTTGTTTTTTTTATTTTTTTTGTAATTTGATTTCTGGATTGGAAGAAGCTGCGGCTGACTCAATTTTCTGACCTATTCATTAAGGGTTCTGTTCACTATATACAAATCTTAGGGTTTGAAAAAAGAATCAAAAGAGGGAACAAAGATCTGAAAGTGGACAAACAAGTACACTGTCCTTACTGTTTTCTGCAGAAAAAATTTCCCTTTGCGTGTTGGAGAAGAAGTTGACTTTGGACCTTTTTTGCTTTTTTTAATTAAATAAAAAAACAGAATAAAATAAAATAAATAATAAAAACGTAATAATAATAATAATAAAAATAATAATAATAACGAAAAAATAAAAAAAGGATAAAAGAAATGGAAAAAATTTAAAATTATCATAATAATAATAATAATAATAGAAAAATAAATGAATAAATATATAAAAGAACAAAAAATGAGGTATTTTAAAATACCTCTCTGCCGAAATTTTACTTGAATCTCCAAACGAAGCATTTTATGAAAAATACTTACATGTTGAAATTTCTTGAAAAAGTGGCGATTATTCAGGTATAAAATATGACTTGATAAAAAAAAAATGCAAAAATAATATGGGTCAAAAAATGGGGTATGACAGATGCCCCTATTTAAGTTTCTTCCATCGGAGATAAAAAGAAAAAGATGATTTTTGATGATGTTTTTGTTTTAGTTTGACGGTGGAAGAGACTTAAATACAGAGTACACCATTTTTTGACCGGACAAAACTATAAAATGCTATGATATGATGTTATGAGTGTTATGCTTATGAGTGCTATATTTACAAAGTGTTTGAATGTAATGAAGATTATTAGAAATAAGTAATGATGACAGAAAGCGATAAAGTCCTGTAGGCGGACAGAAAGCGATAAAGTCCTGTGTATGGACAGAAGTAAAGACAGAAAGCAGTAAAGTCCTGTATGCGGACATAAGCGGTAAAGTCCTGTGTGCGGACAGAAGTAAAGACAGAAAGCAGTAAAGTCTTGTGTGCGGACATAAGCAGATAAAGTCCTGTGTACGGGCAGAAATAAAGACTGAAAGCGATAAAGTCTTGTGTGCGGACAGAAGCAGATAAAGTCCTGTGTACGGACAGAAGTAAAGACTGAAAGCGATAAAGTCCTGTGTACGGACAGAAGTAAAGACAGTGTCCACCAACATTGTGGGGTGGTGAGGACAAGTAAAGGCAGTGTCTACCAACATTGTGGGATGGTAAGGACACAACGAGGAAATAAATTGTCTGCTATCATTGTCGAAAAGCGAGACATAACAAGAATATGTTTGTCTAGACCAGACACACTGGAGATGACCTCTTTTGGGGAAATTAACCACAAGTTTGCGGTTGATTGTTTGCAAAACCTGGCACTTGAAATATGTTTGATGGAGACATCTCTGGACCAGACTCACTGGGGATGACTCTTTTTTTATTTTTTATTTTTTTTGTGATGTATGATTGATGGAGACATCTCTGGACCAGATACACTGGGGATGACTCTTTTTTTTGTGATATATTATTGATGGAGACATCTCTGGACCAGATACACTGGGGATGACTCTTTTTGTGATGTATTGAAGCAAGACACATGATGGTCAATGCAGTATGTATGAATGATTTTGTGTGTATGTTGCATGTGAATATGAATGTATGTATGAGTATGTGAATGTTTGTAGGTATGGATGTATGTATATGTATATATGTATGAATGTATGTTATGAATTAGCTTGTATTTGTATGATTGAATGATATTTGTACATGACTAAATGAGACAAAAGTTTGATCAGGTAAGATTAGCATTGAGCCGACGTATCCGTACAACCACTTAATAGTTCTCCACTGGGACAACACCCTTACATGTGAAATAAATCAAATCCTCGGGGTAAAACCCGGTATAGTATGTCAATCCATGGTAAGAGTGATTGATTCTTGGGGTAAAGCCCATCGGTCAGAGGTTTGGCAGAAGTCGCCATTTTGTACACTAAAACCGAATATTTTCTCATGGTCTTGTTTCAACAGTCATGCTTTTGTCCTTTTTTTTGTACTTTTTTGGAATCCCTAACTTTTGCCTGAATCGCCCTTTTGGGTTTTCAATCCACCGGGAATATATATCTCTTTTTTTTGTTTTGCCCCTAATTTTTGCCTGGACCGCCCTTTCGGGTTTTCAATCCACCGGGACGCTCATTTTTTGCCTAAGTCGCCCTTTCGGGTTTTCAACTTAGCGAGCTGTTCTTTTTTTGCTTTTTTTTTTTTTTTTTGATAGAAAGAAACAAGATTGATATGATATGCAAACTTCTCCAAGAGATGTCATTTGCTGTTGGTATGCAAACTTCCCAATGAGATGTCATTTATTGTTGATATGCAAACTTCTCGAAGAGATGCCATTTGCTGTTGAATGAGCCTCCCAAAACGGGTCTCGGCTTCTTCTTTCACTGGGGAAAAGAAAATCATACAAGCTTCTTAATGATAACCACTTGCTGGAGATTACCAGATAACAGTCAGGTTCAGTATTCAAATGAGGAATGTTGGATCACATGCTCAACATATTATAGTAACACACGTGTCCATAAGAACCCAAAATATCAACTCGACGATTATCGGCTCAAGGAGGAAGAAACATAACAACTATCTTGGCAGATCTGGATTGCCCCTGGAAACCACTTCAGGTGCCCCAAGTGAGTGAAACCTTGACTTTGAGTCTTTGAAGTGTATGCCCCTGTATGTAAAGACTTGCCCCTGATTGGCAGGTTCCTGAGTTAACTTGCCCCAAGTTAGGAGCGTTTTGAGTTGATTTGCTCTTGATTAGACCATTTAATTGAATTTCGTTGATGCCAAATATAAATTTGCAAACAAAATTGTTTCTTTTGAAAAAGTGTTTCTGATGTAATGTACATGCAAGTTTTGGAATCGAAATTTTTTATAGAAAACACATGTGGTGTGTGTAAAAGATAGTTACTCAACAAACAAGTGGAGTCAGTTTTAACAAAATTTTGCTGATTATGCTTTCAAAGTAAACCTAGCTTCAATTAGGTCTTTTGAGGGTTATAATGTGGCCTGGTTCATGGTTTTGAAAAGAAAAGATTATTAGGCTCAAAATTCTGTTTTAACCCACCCACTCTTTTTTGATGTCCTTCATTCCTACATTCAATTAATTCATCAGACATGTTTTGGTTGACAAGAGGATTTCTTTTGATAATGATGTTTGAGGTTGACACTTTGGTCAAAGCTTTGATGAGATTCTTGAAGTGGCAGTCACTTTTTCATTCACAAGCTTGTTTTCAACATTTTTGCTCTTAATCCCTTATTTTTGCATGGACCAATTCTTTTGGATTTTGTGATCCATCGGGATGCCCTAAATTTTGCCTAAGTCTTTTACTTAGCGGGCTTTTTGTTGTCGTTTTTGTTTGTGTTTTTTTTTGTTTTGGATGTTTGTGACTGCCACATGCTATTGTGAGTTTTGTCTACTCATGACTTCTTGTATCTCAGACTAATTGATCCTCTTGTATTGGGATGTGTCATTGAATTAATTGAAAGACTACCCTGCCCCGGGTTAAGATTTTATTATAGAAAGAACACCAACTTCTGGCTCAAAGGGGTTGACTACGGATTATCTCCTTATTTCTCCGGTGTTTGGGAAGTGAAACAATGCCTTACATCGTCAACCGGATATTACTAATGAAAGCATATATCAGCACATATCAGCAATTTTAAACATTTAATTTACATCATTCTCCCCTCAAGTTTGTAAAGTGAAATAGAAAAACATCGCCATTTATGATGGCACAAGAGTGAATATGAATGGATGGATTCCATAATATGTATGCTCATTGTTTAGAAATTTTAATTTAAAAGATACAACTTTAAAATGCAAATAAATGCTTGGCAAGAAAGAAATTGCAATTGGACCATAAAAGGCCTAGTGATCCTAGGGACAAACTTCTTGATTATCTTGAAAATGACGTAAGACCCATGATTAGGCTGAGGATGAACCTTGAACATTAGGGTTCTCATCTTAGAAAGATAGCACCTTGTTGCGGACTAAATCCTGAACAGCTTTCTTGAGAGGATAACAACGCTCTACATCATGACCAGGGGCCCCTTGATGGAAGGCACAGGTTAGATCACTGCGGTACCCGGGAGGTAGCACTGCTGGCACAGGGGGAGGTGGCCTTGTCTGGACAAAATTTTTAGCGAGTAAGGCGGGGAGTAGGTCGGCATATTTCATGGGTATGGGGTCAAATGGTTGATTTTTCTGAGTGCGGTTATGATTGAATGGTTGTTGGGGAGATGGTAGGTGATGAGATTGTGGGTATTGTGGTGGTAGTGCTATGGCTGCAACATGTTGATAAGCTGGGTTTCTTGAATGATGTCCTCCTTGAGCCACCATGCCAACTTCAGATTCTTTCTTCTCTGAAAAGTTGTTGCCATATCCCTTGGCAGTGTTAGTGGGAGCTTTCTCTCTTGTCAACCGTCCCTGACGGACTCCTTCTTCTAAGCAAATTCCCATTTCCACTGTTTCGGTGAAGCTTCTTGATACAACACCAACCATTTTCTCATAGAAGAATGGGCTCAGAGTATGCAAAAACAACTTACACAATTCTTTCTCTTCCACTGGAGGACGAATCTGAGCAGCAAGCTCCCTCCATCGTTGAGCATATTCCTTAAAAGACTCCGTCTCTTTTTGTGCCAAGGCCCGTAACTCATCCCTATCAGGGGCCAAATATGAATTGTAATTGTACTGCCTGATGAAGGCACTAGCCAAATCATTAAAGGAACTGACGTTAGCCCTATCAAGGTCCATGTACCACCTCAAAGCTGCGCCTGTCAGACTGTCCTGAAAGTAATGGATCAACAACTTATTGTTACTGGTTTGAGTAGACATTTTCCTGGCATACATTATCAAGTGAGCCTTGGGACAAGTACTCCCCTTATACTTCTCAAAATCAGGAACTTTAAACTTATGAGGGACCACAACATCAGGGACCAAGCATAGTTCATGAGCATCCTGGCCAAACAAATCTTTTCCCCTAAGAGCCCTCATTTCCCTCTGTATCTCATCATATTTGATCTGTAAGTCGTCAACCCTGACATATCCCCCTACACTTTCAGCATGAAAGATGGGCATCTGGTTTTGCTGGATAGTATGAATCAAAGGTGCAGACACAATTGTTGTAACCTGAGGAAGTGTGTTGCCGAGTTGAGGAATAGGCACTATTGATTGTACATGAGGAATCTCTAATATTACAGGACGTGATTCTGCCCCAAGAAAGCCGACTGGCATGCCCCATGGGTAACCTTCGGGCATAACAAACTGAGGAGCGCCAAGAGGCGCCGATGAAATAGGAGGAGGTACAAGAGCATTACTAGGCTGAGGAACTGGTGCTGACACCTGATTCTGGGCAGCCATCAAAGAAGCCACCATACCAGTCAATTTCTCGATTTCTGTTTGCATGGTTGTCATCTGTTCACGGAGCATATGGTTTTCTTCCTCAGAACTATTCATCTTGCTCTTCAACTTAGACCGAGTGTTGTAGACACGGGTTGCTTTGTACCGAATACGCCGGGCCACTTTGTTTGACTGAGGTAGAGAGAAGAGAAAAAAAATGAGACTCGAGTTTGGAAACTTATGAATGCATTATAATGTATGATGTGTTTATGCTAAAATATGCAATGCGTTTTTTTGTTATCGAAGGACTTATCCCAAATTAGTTGTAAACATTTAGACGTGGATCTTATGAACAAGAAGATTCAATCGGACGACGAATTCATACGTGAGGAGAAAAAAGAGAAAAATTTATTATGTGTCATTTGAAATGAATGTTCTCTATAATATTTACAAAAAATTTGTTTAAGTTCTACGATATCGAATGAGGAAAAAGAATTTATGAATGAGTGCATGCATGCATGATGCGGAAAACATGGTGGGGTTAAGGTATAATGTTGGAGTCAAAGGTGAAACCCTCCCATATGGTATGTACTAGGGTTCATTTGTACCTGCATTACGGGTTCTACAAAGTTCCCAAAGTCGTTAACCACCTCATGAACATCACTGGATTACGTGACTACTCTCGTTCCAATAATATTCACAAGATGATCTCGTTTGAGTGTAGTCTCGCGTGACAACTAAATTCAAGACTTACTCTTGATTAGCCACCGCACTACGCCCTAAAAGGCCAAGATGGGTTAAAGGTAATTCTAAAGGTTCTCGGCTTCTCCGGACACTCACATTGAAAGTAATACCACCATCATGACTTTTCATGACAACGAGTACTACCGTCGTGAGGCCTCCACCGAGTAGGATCATATCACATGTGCTTCATAATCCATACTACTCTGGACATGTTACTATGATTTCACCCCATCCTATCTTATTGTGTCACTCAAGCCCGGGTTAGGACTTATCTTACTACTCAAAGCAAACCCAAGTATATATATACAAACATTCACACAAGCAAAAGAATAATAGCACGAAGATAGAAAATAAAACAAGTTAGGCTCAACCCGCTTGGTTGTTCCCCAGTGAAGTCGCCATTTCTGTCGCGGTGATTTTTGGATATCGAGTTATTAATTAACTTCGAAACACAATTTAATATTCCACCACCGATCTTTAATTTATCCGAGGGAAAGGGAAAAAGTTCGAAAAAAACCCTATTTTTAGAGAACAAGGTTCGGGGGTTGGTTATACGAAGGGAAGGTATTAGCACCCTAAGTATCTATAGTACTCTATAGGAACCTCTTGTTTTTATTTCTAACTTTGCGCTTAATTTTAATTGCTTGAAAAAATGTATAAGTGTAGGAATTAAGGTGATGATTGAGAAAAAGTTTAAAGTGACGAAAAAGAAAGAAAAATGTTTTTGTTGATTTTATTGATTGGAGAGACAAGTCTCATGCCTACGTACCCGAGGGATCAAACCACCGTAGTTCGGGGTAAAAGTTACGAGTAAATTTGTTTATTTGATTTTAAAGTTTTGAAAAATGGTTTTAAAGACCAAAAGCCAAAAGTGGCAAAGTGTGAGTTTGATTGATGTTAATTTGTGAAGAAAGTCTATATGGTTAAATTGATTGAGATTTGATTAAGAAATAAGACGCGGACACTTGGTTTAAAATCCAAGGTTTGTTGAGAAAAGGTTTTGAGTGATAAAAGACACTTGGTTTAAAATCCAAGGTTTTTGCATGATTAAAGATATATGAATGAAGAAAATGCACTTGGTTTAAAATCCAAGGTTTTAGGCGAGAAAAAGGGGAACACTTGGTTTAAAATCCAAGGTTTTAGCGATAAAAGAAGCCATTGGTTTAAAGTCCAAGACACTTGGTTTAAAATCCAAGTTTGGTGATAAAAAAAAAGCACTTGGGTTAAAATCCAAGGTTTTACGATAAAAAACGCCGTTGGTTTAAAGTCCAAGGCACTTGGTTTAAAATCCAAGTTTTGCGATAAAAAGACTCTTGGGTTAAAATCCAAAGTTTTCACGATAAAAAGAAACATTTGGTTTAAAGTCCAAAGTTTTGAAAAATGCTTGATGACAAAGTATTTTTTATGCTTTTCGATGTTTGAAAATAAATTGTGTTGATATTTTTTGAAAGAGGTTTTGACCTCGTTTTTGAGAATAAAGTGACTAACTATTTTTGAAGAGGTGTTGACCTTATTTTTGAGAATAAAGTGACTAATTATTTTTTGAAGAGGTGTTGACCTCATTTTTTGATACAAAAGAAACGGATAATGGCTAACGCGCGAAAAGAACGATAATAACATTATACTAAATAAGCGCGAAGACGAACCGTAATGATATTTTGATCAAAACGGTGTCTTTTCCCTCGGAATTAATATGCTAACGTTCTTTGCGGAAAGCGATAAATAAATATGCATGAGATGCAATTTTTCATTTATAGTATACACTTGTTCCTAATTACATTCTAAGGCATTTGCACGAAAAATAAATATGAAATGAATGCAAGATGATGCTATGCAATTTTTTTATTTAAATTTAAATCAAATCCTAAAAATACAATCTAATGTCCTTGCAATAAAATAAATGATTAATTAATTAGGCAATAAATTAAATGATTAGCGAGCAATAATAAAGAATTAAGCAAAATAGATAAACATAAATTAGAGCAATTAATAATAAAACAAAGAGGCCTCAAATTAGTGCTTATTTTGGATTTAATAGCTTATTGAAGCACATTCCATAAGCACTTTTATCATAGGCAAAAATAAAATAAAAAGACAGAAGGGGGTATAAATATTAATAAAAACAGAAAGGGGGTGCAAAAAGCAACTCTGGGGTTCTGGCCCAACTGGGGGGCGCAGCCCAGAGGGGGGTGTGTGAAGAAATTAACCAAAACAGAGTCAGAGCCGTCTGATTGATCAGACAGCTCTGATCTAATCACAGGTAACAAGAATCTAATACACATGATCCAGATCAGAGAGGTCATAGGCGCGCAGGTGCACCGCGCACAGAATCAGAGTGGGGTTATAAAATGGAAAAACCCTAAAAAAACCACATTTCTCTTCTTCTCTCTCGCGGCTACCTCCGCTGTTCTCTCATCTCTCTTCTTTCATTTTTCAAAAACCCAGTTTTCTCAAAGAAACGAACACCCATATGTATGAAATCAAAGACCCAAACTCACATTTAAATTCACAATCATCAAACAGCCGAATTGAAATTAAGAAAAGGAAAGAACAAAGAAAAAAAAGGTCAACATTCTGCTACTGATTTCTCGAAATCTCTTCGTTTTGATTTCTGATTTTTGGTTTGGTTTGAAACTGATTTCGGTTTGGATGGTTTGGATTTGGATCCGATTTGATTTGTGTTTTTGTTACGGTGATGATGTTGATTTCTGTGAATTTGTTTCTGAGTTTGTGATCTGTGTGATGATGATTGCGATTTTGATTTTGGTTTGAGAAAGGTTTATGGTTGATTTTTGTGGCTGATTTCTGGTTTTTGGAAGAATCGGTGATGAATAATGGATGAAGATGATATTGTTCTGGATTTTGTTTTTTTGATTTTTTTTGTAATTTGATTTCTGTATTGGAAGAAGCTGCGGCTGACTCAATTTTTTTACCTGTTCATTAAGGGTTCTGTTCATTATATACAAATCTTAGGGTTTGAAAAAAGAATCAAAAGAGGGAATAAAGATCTGAAAGTGGACAAACAAGTATACTGTCCTTACTGTTTTCTGCAGAAAAAATGTCCCTTTGCGTGTTGGAGAAGTTGACTTTGGACCTTTTTTGCTTTTTTTAATTAAATAAAAAAATAGAATAAAATAAAATAAATAATAAAAATGTAATAATAATAATAATAAAAATAATAATAAAAACGAAAAAATAAAAAAAGGATAAAAGAAATGGAAAAAATTTAAAATTATCATAATAATAATAATAATAGAAAAATAAATGAATAAATATATAAAAGAACAAAAAATGAGGTATTTTAAAATACCTCTCTGCCGAAATTTTACTTGAATCTCCAAACGAAGCATTTTATGAAAAATACTTACATGTTGAAATTTCTTGAAAAAGTGGCGATTATTCAGGACTAAAATATGACTTGTTAAAAAAAATGCAAAAATAATATGGGTCAAAAAATGGGGTATGACAAATAGATACACCTGCTACTATATCTCGTAAGTCTAATTTCAAGTTTTTTAACTGTGTGATTGCTATGGCTAGCTTTTCTGATTGTGTCTCAAACTGTTGGAATGTACCGTTAGAAGGCAGACCCATGTGTGTGTTATGGAGGAAACTTATCAGATTGCAACCTGTTATTAGGAACTTGAGTAGACCTATCTATTACTGGCATAAAAACCACCCTTGATAAAGCTAGAGAGAACCTGAAGCAGGCCCATGAGATTTTGTTGCTGGACAGAATGAACCCTCATCACATCATGAAAATTAAAAAGTGCACTGAGGAGGTTATCAAATGGAATGAAATGGAGGAACAAATGTTGTGACAAAAAGCGAATATTGAGTGGCTCAGACTTCGTGATGGTAACAATCACTACTTTCATGCCTCCATCAAAGACAAACAAAAGGCAAAGCGGAAGATAATTTAGACGACATTGATATTTTTGCTATGAGAGAAGGCCTTCAACTTTCTAATGATCAAAGGGATTTCTTGGTTGCACCTATTCTAGAGGATGAGATTCTTGGGCTCTAAAGTTAATTGGGAACCTCAAAGCCCCTGGCTTGGACGGATTTGGAGCTAACTTCTTTAAGGCAACTTGGATGGAGCATTGTTAAAAAAGATGTCATAGCAGCAGTCATGGAGTTTTTCTACGATGAGAAAATCTATAGTGCTATAAACAACACATCGGTAACGCTTCTCCCCAAACACTCTGCAGCAAAGACTATCAAGGAGTATAGACCCATCTCCTGCTGCACTACTATTTTTAAAATCATCTCTAAAATCCTAACTATGAGACTGAGCAGGGTAATAGGCACCATAGTCAACCACATCTAGACTGCTTTTGTGCCTAGACAACACATTCATGATCATATTTTGCTTGCTTATGAACTCATCAGAGGCTATAGTAGAAAAGGTGGAACCCCAAAATGTATGTTGCAGCTGGACCTTCAGAAAGCTTATGACATTGTAGACTGGTATGCCCTCCATCATATCTTGTGGGAGGTTGGGTTGCCTAATCAGTTTATCCAGTGGATTATGTTGGGAGTAACCTTTGTGTCCTATAAATTCAATATCCATGGCAAGTATACTGGCTTTATGAAGGCTAGGTGTGGCCTTCGGCAGGGGGACCCTATCTCCCCCTTATTCATTGTGGTGGTGATGGAATACATGCACAGGACGTTGCAGATATTGAAAAAGGTGCCTGATTTCAATTTTCACTCTAAATGTGAAAACCTCAGTATTATAAATTTGAGTTTTGCTGATGATCTGCTGATTTTCATGCATGGTAATACAAAATCTGTTGAATTAGTAATGGCTAAAATCCAAGATTTCTCTCGATCCACTGGTCTGCATGTGAAACCGTCTAAATGTAAAATCTTCTATGGAGGAGTGGAGGAGCACATCAAGGATGATATCAACAAGGTTACTTCGTTTGCTGAAGGGTCCCTTCCTTTTCGATATCTTGGAGTACCTCTCACGAGTAAGAAGCTTTCGATCAATCACTACATGCCCTTGGTGGATTGTATTGTGGAGCATATTCGTAATTGGAGCGCCAAAATTTTAAGTCATGCTGGTAGACTTCAATTGATTGCTAGTGTGACCTTTGCAGTAGCCAACTACTGGATGCAATGTCTTCCACTCCCAAAAAAGGTAATTAACAAAATTAATGATATTTGCCGCTCTTTTCTGTGGTCGGGTGGGTCTGTGGTTACTAGGAAATCTCATGTTGCTTGGGATCGGGTTTGTGCTCCTATAGCCCAAGGAGGGCTGAACTTGATCTCCCTTGAAGAATGGAATCGGGCTAATTTGACTAAATTGTTGTGGAACATAAATAACAAAGCTGACAACTTATGGATTCGCTGGATCCATAGTTATTATATTAAAAAAGTCCAGCTGCTTCCTATGCCAGTGAAGCAGAACTACTCTTGGATTTTTAAAGTTATTCTTCAGCAAAGGGACTTGTTCAGCCAAGTACAAGGGTGGAACAACATGAAGGGCAAGATCCTCACAAGGAAAATTTATCAATTGTTGAAATTGGATTACCCAGTGGTAGGTTGAAGACAAATTATGTATCATAATATGGCTCGGCCTAGAGCTCGTTTTGTCTTCTGGTTGGCGTGTCATGGCAGGTTGGCAACCAAGGATAGGCTCCAGAAGTTTGGTGTGATAGTCAATCGGAGTTGTTGCTTTTGTCACAGGGAGGAAAACATCAATCACTTGTTTTTTGGCTGCAATGAGTTGCATAGTATTTGGCACAAGGTGCTCAGGTGGTTTCAAGTCGATCATGCCCCTCTGGAATGGAATGAGGAATTAAGATGGATCACTAGACATAGTAAAGGAAAGGGGTGGAAGACTCAGCTGCTCAAAAGCGCGGCTGCGGAAACAATTTATGTCATGGAATTATAGGAATGATGTTTGCTTTGGCAACATAGTATACACTACAAACATATATAGATGAAGATATTATCAACACTATAGTTTATAGAGGCTGGAGAAGTCCTAAGCTTAGGAAGCATATTGTTCAACTGCTTATCTACTTTAGTCTTCTCTTTTGGTTTTGTCTTGTCCTTTTTGACGGTTGGATCATTTTTTATCACCTTGTACAAACCCTCTTTTTTGATTTAATAAAGTTTCCTTAAAATTCAAAAAAAATATATATAAAAAATGTTAAAAAATCAGTGTAATGCTTATAATTAAGGAAATTGTGTTTTTTCTTGTGATATTATTATCTCAAAAATGCAATAATTAACTAATAATTTTTTCAATTTAATAACTTAGTGTAGAAACTCCCCTAAAATAATGTCTCTACCAATTAAACTATCGGTCATGGGAGAACGTTAACTAGTTAATTTTAGGCTTAATAGGTTTTATATTGATCCCTTATCTAATTTCATATTGATCCCTTTTCTAAAGTTTCATTTTATTTTTTTTGAAGAAGTTAAGTTAGCCAATCCAAATTGGCGCCAGAGAGTAGAACCAAAGACCTTAATGGGTTGCTGTTAGGGTTGCAAAACAAATAACAGAAGGGACCAATGTGTCAAATAAAGATATTTTTAAGGGTCAAAAGAGGAATATTTAATCATCAAAGGACTAATATGAAACCAAAAAATTCTTTAAGGACCAAAATACTAATCCTTAATTTTAGCACGTATTGGTCCCATCAAAGTTCAAAGACTGATGTAGATTTTTCAAATAAAAGTAAAATGTTTTCAAATGACATATATTACACCTGGGTTCAGAAGTTTTCTTCAAATTGATGAGCAGAGAGAGTCTGAACTCAGTCATATATCATATGTGACATTAATTAATTCACATAGTACTAATTAAAAAAATTATTAGTCAATCGGCAATCTGACCATGATTTTGCAACAAAACTAATCATGTCACCATCAAATTCATTGGCACATTTAATATTAATCACCCTATGCTTCTAGCACTGCCATTTGTTACACAACTTTGTGCCGGCATTGTTAATTTGTTACAGCCATATAATTTTGCATTTTATTCTATAATCTGCTAACATATATAAATTGCAAAAATAGTGTTACTTTTATTCTGAGACTAACTTTATACTCCTAATATAGCAAGCTATACTATAAGGTAATACTTTTTTACTTGATTTGAATGGATGCATGTGATTTACCTTATAGTTATGCATTTTTTTATCATATATATATTTTTTATTTTTTGAATTTATGAAATAGGAGGAAATGGATTTGACTTACTTGGTAAGCAATGATCGCGTGGATAGGCATGGTAAGGTTGCTGATAAACGAACAACCGGAGGATGGAAGGCAGCTCCCTTTATCATAGGTACGTACGAAATGAGTTTGAGTTTACTCGATTTATCTATTTACTGTATAACTTTGCGTTGTATGATTTGATGATATCGATATTTTTCAGTGAACGAGGTGATCGAGAGGTTGGCGTTCTTTGCGATTGCAGTGAACATAACGACTTATTTGGTAGCTGAAATGCACCAAAGTATTCCGGATGCTGTTACTCATGTCACTGACTGGATTGGAGCTGCTTATGTCCTTACCCTCCTTGGTGCTTTTCTAGCCGATGCTTACCTTGGTCGATTTAGAACCATAGTCGTTTTCTCTGCCATATATGCTGTGGTAGTAACTAAATTTCAAATTAAGATAATGTGTAACCACTCATTAATTTAATTAAAATTCTAAATGCAAAAATTGATGTTCACTATTTCGCGAATTTTGTTTCAGGGAATGGTTTTGCTGACAGTTTCAGCCTCCTTTGACACATTGCGCCCGCAAACGGGCAAGGAAGCAAGCAATTACCAAGTCTCATTCTTATACGGTGCACTTGGCCTCATCGCCTTAGGTACCGGAGGAATCAAACCTTGTGTGTCCTCCTTTGGAGCCGACCAATTTGATGAGGGAGATGAGAAAGAAGTCCAAATGAAATATGCATTCTTCAATTGGTTTTACTTTGCTATCAACATGGGTGCACTTCTTGGAATTACACTATTGGTTTATATACAAGACCAACTAGGATGGAGTTGGGGTTTTGGAATTCCCACAGTTACTACAATTTTATCTATTGTTGTTCTAGCCGCTGGTGTTCGGTATTATCGTTTTCAAAAGCCAATGGGAAGCCCTTTTACTAGGTTTCTTCAAGTTATTGTTGTTTCTGTCAAGAAACATCGAAGAGGCGTTTTAGTAGAAAATGAAACTTCTCTCTATGAGGTTGAAACCACATACTCTGATATTATTGGCGCTCGCAAGCTTCCTCACACTCGACAATACAGGTTAGTAAATTAATTTCGCAAGCTTCCTCACACTCGACAAGAGAAAAGACTAAAGTGTTAAACATTGCAACTTAAACGAACCAAAATCGAATGAAAAAATATATTAAGGGAACAAAGTCAAACTTTAAAATAATCAAAATGTTAATTAAGCCTTAATTTTATCTTGGTATATGACATTAGAGGAAATTAATTTTGCAGGTTTTTTGACAAAGCAGCAGTTATCGCAGAAAAGGACACAATTAGCAACAGATGGTGTGTATGCACAGTTACACAGGTTGAAGAATTCAAATCCTTCATCAAAGTTCTTCCAATATGGGCATCTACCATAGCTCTTGCTATTTCTTTTTCTCAAATGTCAACCTTCTTTCTAAGTCAAGCCCAATACATGAACCGAAAACTAGGAAACAACTTCGAAATCCCAGTAGGCTCGATTCCTGTCTTTGGTGCCATCAACGGCCTCATACTTATACTGTTCTACGAAAAATTCATAATCCCATTTCTCCGAAAGCTCACCGGTCATCACCGCGGCATCACATCGTTACAACGAATGGGAGTTGGACTTTTTGTCTCAATCTTCGCTATGGCTTCAGCTGCATTGGTTGAAAAGATAAGACGCGAACACTACCCAGAAAAAAATAGTATGAGTGTATTTTGGTTATTGCCTCAATTCTTTCTAATAGGTGCTGCTGAAGTATTTACTTATGTGGGACAATTGGAGTTTTTTTACGATGAGGCAACGGACGGGACAAAAAGTATTAGTAGTGCATTGTTTTTGTCTGAGATCGGAATCGGAAGTTGGTTGAGTACTGCTTTAGTGAAGATTATTATAGCTACAACCGGAGGACAAGAGAAAGGGTGGTTAAGGAATAATCTTAATAATAGCAAGTTGGATTTGTTCTTTTGGATTTTGGCAGCTATAAATGCTATCAATTTCTTGGTTTATTTGATGGTGGCAAAATTTCACAAAGGTAAAGGATCAGCTGTGAGAGATGAGAACATGGTTGAATTTAGCAATGTCCAACAAACACAAGCTTGAAGGAGAATCAATTTTTAAGAGAAGTTATAATAGTATATTCATTTTCTTGTTAAACTATTATTATGCAAAACTTAATTTGCCGTTCTTTGTTTAATGCATTATTGAAATTCTTATATACAAATTATATATGAAACATAATATTACAGTTGATATTCAAATTACATGAACAGAACATTTTTTTGGAAGTTATTTGGGATGCTTAGAATTGATATCATTGCATAAAGTTGTTTGATGGGGGGGAAGAGTGCACGGCGGAATATATAGGAAAGGTTTAAATAGTTTTTTTTTGTGGAACATGAACAACCAACTTATAAAGGTGCAATTAAGCCTAATAAAAATAAAGGAGCAAAAACTATAAATATAAACACCTCAAGTTTAACGTTACAAACAATGTGACAGTAAAACAAAACTACGGGTCACTAAAGAAATAACCTCCAATGTTATCAATAAGTACAACCAATGTCTTTCTAATTTCTCTTGACCTGACAAAGCAGAAATAATCACCACTTGTGATGAAACTAATAAGAAGAGAGTTAAAAACAACATCACAAACTAGTGGATATTACAAATCAACTCAAAGAGAAGGTAAATCTACTCAAAAAATTATCTAATTAATTAACATACAAAAATTTCAACCGACAGAAAACGTTTGCCAAACAAGCTTTTGTCACCGGATACCAACTCTATACTTTTATTTCAATTGCAATTCCCTAAATTGCACTACTGGCAATTCAAGTTGTCACTGTTGTTGCCCACACTCGCTGCAACTAGGAATTAACATTCCCTTTCTATAGTAAAGCACACGATGTTTTCTCTCTCCATCCCCTCATCTCTTTTTGCCCTCCCTAATTTCCTTTGTTTGAGGGGGGTTTTAGGGAGGTCAAGAAGTGATGAGGGGATGGAGAGAGAAAACATCGAAAACACACACCTCACGTGTGTACCACTTGAGCCAAGCCCACATCACAGACACACACACCATTTTTTTTCATTTCGTTCTTTTTTTATTTTTTATTTATTTTTATTCGTGTGTGGTTCCCACTTGAGGAGAGATCCACCAAACAAGTTTTCATAGTATATTTCTTATATAATCCATTGAAATAATGAATGATTTAGGGGAAGTTTGAGAAATCTCATTTGAAATTATTTTAGAAAGTAAATGCTTGTCTCAACTACTTTGAAGAACTTTGAACTATATGATCAGAAAAGAATATTCTTCTGGTTGATCTGATGGTTCTGCAACGTGGTGACAGTCACAACTAAAGTACCGAGCTGAAAATCTTGGCTCGACCTGTAAAAAATAACGGGTTAAACGAGCCGACCCGACATATCTAACTTGTTTTGTCACCCCTAAATATTACTTAATGAATTAATATTACTCAATAAAATTTTTAAAAATATAAATTTAACAAAACCTACCATTAAATTGGAAATGTATATCACGTAAATCATTCATATAAAATTTTACATGAATCTAAAATAATTTGAAATGTAATTGAAATTCACTAAAGTTAACGATTTATGCATTTTTATTGAACATTGTAGATCTCAATAACATGCTAAATTATCACAGTTTTCTTTAAAAAACTTCATAGATGATCTTTATAATTAACACTTTTAATTTAACAATAGATTTTATAAAATTTATATTCATTAAGATGTTGTTAAACGGTGCGATATTAATTAAATATTACACCAATGTAATTTAGTTCTCTCATACACACACACACTCATACACGCATATATACAAAATTTCAAACTCTTCAGAGCTCCCTGACTCCCCGACTATTTCAGTCTAGCTCCACCACTAATTATCTGTTTGATAAGGTGATAAGAATAAGATTGGTAGTTAGATAAAAATAAAGAGAATTGATGGAAAAAGATAGAAACGGGGGCAATCACAATTCTAATCCAAGAATAGTGATAAACTAAGTGAGGATCGCCACAAGAAACGTGATTTCTTGATAAGATCGATAGATGGTTCAATCCAGAACCAACGAGCAAAGCTCAAAAAACACACAAAGTGTAAAATTTAACAAAATTCATTGATTTGACAAGAGTTACCTGCCTTCTTTATATAGGAATGACTTATGATGATGTAAAAGCAAAAAGTAACTCCTAATAAAGCAAAAGGATTTTAGCCACTAACTATCATGATAGTGGGGCTGAATTATTACAAGGAAAGTGTAAAATAAAGAAGAGATAGTGGTGCTCTTTGATTCCTTGGTGTATCACTTTCATATGCTTAGTGGAAGAGCTCTCTATTTTCCACTTTCTTGTGCTTTATTGTACCACCGATTTTCGAGCTTGAAATATACCAAACTAGCTTTTGAGTTAAACAGATGAATTGTAGGTAATTCAGTAAGCTTTTCAACGAATCAAAGATCACCTCCATCGGACATCTAGAACTCCAGATATAAGCAAAACAAGACAGATAGGTCTAAACCTACGAAAATAAAGTTTTTTTATTCCATTATTGAATTAATTCTTATTGTTAAAGGATAAAGTTTTAGGATCACATCATAATAAGGATTGCACTATCATGGTTTAAGCATGGTATTTTTGCAATACATAATAATTAAATTGTTGTAATCAGGCATCGGTATTTCAAGCAACAAGCAATCAGGGCTAGTTGATCAAGATTCGACGGCAAAACGTTGTGACTACATGGAATGACCGAGTGCATAGAATCCTTTGTTGGGTTTTGGGCTCCCTTCCTATGTGGAGAAAAGCCCAATTTTATAAGCCCATTATGTCTCACTTATATAAGTGGAGAGTGGTCATACTAGGGTTATAGAGAGAGTAAATTTTGTGAGAAAGTTGTTCCCGTTTTTACAAAACCAGCTGTGGTATAACGTCAATTCCCGATTTGTTAACTGTTGATTTGGCCGAAATTTGGAGGGTGTATTGGTAGCTTCAGGGCTACACTTTCACTGTTGGGGTCGTCGAAATCAGGTCTGAGCTGAGAGAAATTGAGCTCGCACTGCATCAGGTTTTTGGGGATTTTTTCATCTTCTTGTTCTTGTTTTGAAAGCTTTTGTGCTTTGTTGTGTAATTGATTGTTAGCACTTGTTTTGTGCATCACTTGGAGACTCTTGTGTAGTCATATTTGATTATAGTGGAGCTATTTCTTTGGTCTGGACGACCCGTGGCTTTTTACTCTCACATCGAGAGTTTTCCATGTTAAAGTGTCTTTATTTTGCTTTGTTGGCTACTTTAATTTGTGTTGATCCTCATAGGTTCTTATAAGTTTGGGGAATTTATTTCCACTATGTATTGCTCGTTATTATTAGGCCAAATGCATCTATAGGTCCTTTAAGTTTTACGTTTGTATCAGATAGGTCCTTTAAGTTTTTTAAATATCAGATAGGTCCTTTAAGATTTTTAAGTATCAGATAGGTCCTTTAAGTTTTACGTTTGTATCAGATAGATCATTTAAGTTTTAAGTTTGTATCAAATAGGTCCTTAAATAGGACTTATTTGATACAAACTTAAAACTTAAAGGACCTTTCTGATACTTAAAAAACTTAAAGGACATATCTGATACAAACGTAAAACTTAAAGGACCTATTTGATATTTAAAAAACTTAAAGGACTTATCTAATACAAACGTAAAACTTAAAAGACCTATAGGTGCATTTAACCTTATTATTATTATTATTGTGTTAATTCCCTATCAACCGTTCAACATCTTTTATTCAAACTTTAGAAAATAGAAAGAAAAAAAAACCACTTTTATTCAAACTTATTAACGTGTGTACTTTTTCTTTTTATGGAATATGTTAAACATCAATTCGGACCACACCTTCTATCGTGTTTTGAAAAGCATGTTAATTACAACGTGTAAGAATCTCAATGCTCAAAATAGCAACACTCAACCCTGGTCTTTACTTAAGAGATGTGAATCCTTAATGAGTAATAAAGAACAGTTTCCTTGTAGTAAGAAATCTAAAATTCAATATGACAATGAGGTTTCACCTAATTTTGATTGCTATTGAACGCACCTATTTTTATGTTAACCCTCTATGCTTCCATATGAATGAGTTGTGATAATCTAAAAATTTAATCCGAACGTAAGTAACACTCAAGCTAAAAATATTGAACAATTTGTTTTTTTTAACTAAGTCAATTACTTTTTTTTTTTAATTGTTACACTGAGTTCAATTACTCGATTAAAAGCAGCTATTGCTTTTATTTATTTTGTTACATGATATTGGTACGAAGTTTTTACGCCATTAATGATGACTAAATTTTGCCGGAGAACCTATAGGACACATAAAGTGGCTTCATCATTCCAATTGAATTTATTTTCATATGCATGAGCCAGAAATTAAATCTCTAAACACATTCTTACCGCTTGAATTAATTTATTATTGGTAAGACTATTGCTGCGGCAAGAAAAAAAAGTCGAAACTATTGAATTGAATAACATCTATACACAAGGATATTACTTCTACAAAATATAAACGACGTACGATTAAAAAGTCCCCCTTGCAGGTCCCCAACTAAAAAATAAATGCAGTTTATATATTGTGTGGTACCAAGATGCATAATAAGAAATTAAATGATTTATAAGATAAACTTAAATTATTTAAACATAAAAAAGGAGACATCTCTATAACATCAAGGGGGAGTCACGTGTATATAATTGGGGAGTTCTTCAACACATTTGGTTAATGCCCCCTTAACCAAATGTGTTGAAGAACTCCCCGGTTATATACACGTGACTTTCCTTGATGTTGTAGGCATAAAATCTTTCAAACTTGAAAAAATATTTACTTTTAATTTTGTTTTAACTTTATCATCCGCAAACAATCAAAAAATGTCCCATATACAATTTCTCGTAAACAAATAGTTGAGGAGTTGGAGATCAAATTTGGTTAATGTCAGTTAACCAAATGTATTGAAGAACTCCCCGATTATATACACATGACTCCTCTTGAAGTTGTTAAGATATCCCCTTTCGATGTTTAAATAACATTTCTCAAACTTAAATTAGCCAACTCTTTCAAACAGGCTAGTTAGGTTTGGAAAACTTAATCATTGAGTTAACCCAACCGTCCAAATTTTGATAGAGATTGGATCAGACAGGGACAAAGCCATAAGAGGACTAACAGAGGCCACGGGGTCTCTTAATTTTTTCTAAAAAATTTATACTAATATATTATTATCGGTTTAATTTCACTTTAGATCCATCCTTCCTATTTTATTAAACTCACAAAATAGTCCCTTTTTTTAATTCAACTTTTTGAACTCTATGTATACTTTGTAAATTTGATCTCAATAGCTATTTTTTCCCTAAAAATAGTTTTTTTTTGTACCAAAAAAAGTGAATTTATTGTCCCAATATTAAATTAAATTTAATGACAAAAGTTATTTTTTAAGACTAAAATTCACCTTTTCTGGTGTAAAAAGTCACAATTTTTATGGCAAAATATATGAGTTGAGATCAAAATTATAATAAATGTGAAAATAGAGGGGTTAAAAAAATTCGACTTAAAAAAGTGGCGCATAAAATATAGTATCATTAATTTTAGATTTATTTTACAATTTCTTGTATATGTTATGCTTTTAAAATTTTAGTTTTTTCTTTACTAAATTATATTTTAAAATTTGGTCCCCTAAATTTAATTCCTGGATCCATCCCGAGAATCAAAGTCTATCAAATGTCCGTTAGACATCATGTTATGAGTCTATTTGTGTTATGAAATGTTCAATATTGAGCGTGAAATTTTTTGTTAGAAGTTTCACGATATGACATCAGGGGCGGTGCCACTTACAATCCAGGGGATTCCAGTGCACCCCCTCAAATTTTTCAATTCTTACCAATTATGTTGTATTTTTTATGTGTGAACCCCCTGAAATTATATCCTTGCACCCAGGGACGGATCCAGGAATTACAACAAGTGGGGTCAACGTCTATTTATCATAAGTATTAATACAATGCGACAAAATTCTATAAAATGTCATTATTAAGCTATAAAATTTAAGATTTCAATTTAGTCCATTTAGTCATATTTGGGTTTAAATCATCGATGTAACTAACAAATTTGGATACGCAGACAACTTAGGAGGGTCGCAAGTGGAAGTTTAAGACGAAATTAACTCAAAATTTAATAAAAAGTACTAACTTAAGTTGACATAAGTAATATAAGTAATCAAATTAAAGCTTTTAAAACACAGAGGACCAACTTAAAATCTAAAATAAAAATAAGGAACCAAATATGTAATTAAACCTACATTTTAATTAAACTAAACATTTATTTAAAAAAATCAATTATTTAGACGGAAGTTCAATATTTTAAAAGTTAAAAGACACAATATTACTAGTTAAAAGTTGCAGCGGTGCTGCACCAAGCAAACACTCCTTCATGTTGTTATTTTGACTTTTCTCCCCATTTTTGTTTTTTTAACAAGCATGTGGGGTACTTTATCTATAAATATTCAATTCAGTAAAATATAGAGAAACATATGCTTTAAGGCCCAAAGAGGCTAGTTACTTTGTCTTTCCAATGGATAGTGCAATACAATTATACTTGCTACAAATTAATAAAACCAGTACTACAATACAATTAATACTACAAAATAAATATAATATTTAATTATAATTAATTATAAATTTGTAAATTATGAGTTTCTTAGCAGCAATATGATATCTTGGAATATGTTTGAGTACGGTTACTTCATTTATAATATTTTTATAAATGAAGACAATTTTTATCTTATAAGGGATTTAGACCCGTCCAAATTGAAAGAACTCAATAACTTACTACAAAATTGAATAACTGAGCCAACTAGCTAGCTTGCATGATAGTGAAGTTTTTTTTTGTCATAAGTAAAATTGTCAATTAAAACAAGAAACCAACTCTCTTCAAAATTGGGCACATTGTGTTAGTTGTACACTAGATGTACTTACCCAATATATAGGGAAACTCGTGATAAATGCAATTTAATGGAAGACCCTGTTATGCACCCCTCTTTTGGAGGTGCACCGGTGCACCCCTGTTTTTGACTTGCAATAGCAGGTTGTACCAATTTTTGGACAGTGGGCCCACAAAAGAAGAAAAAACTAATTTTTTAAATGAAAATTGATAGATTACATTTTTGTCCTTGGATTGATTTCCAATCTCTTTTCTCCATTCATTTGTAGAAAAGTCATCTATTCTCTCCTTTTCCAAGTGTGAAAACTCATATTTCTCTTTTACTCTCAGCCAACAAACTCACCACCTTGCTATAAACTCACCGCGACCGCATCAGCCATCAGTAAAAGTAAAACCATCCTCCACCTTACTATTATTGTTTCTCCGCTAAATTTCACCCTTCTTTTTGTTTTATAACGGCTGAGCAACATCATCTAGCTATATATTTGCTGTTGAGTTCCCATGGCAGATCTAGAATAGTACAAATCTAGAATAGAAGGACGAAAGTGATTGAGGTTGTGGGAAGTGGCAAAATCGTGTCTATTGCATATGGGTAGTGATTGGGTTGAGTTTTTAATTTATTTTTTGTGTGAAGATTGGATTTTTAATAGTAATAATTAATAATAATGATGAATGATGGCTGTGATTTATATATTTTATTTTAGTCTTGATAAGAAATAAGAAATGGGTTCGGATTTATGGGATGTAATTTGTGAGTGGGTTGTTTAATTTTTTAATTCAAGAATATTTTACTACTTTCATAATAATTAACACTTTTTGTCAAAAAAAAAAAATTAACACTTTATCTCTTCTCTATTGCTTCATCTTTCTCTTATATAAAACAATATATCCAATATATTCTATTAATTTTTTCGCTTGTTATTTGGTTAATATATTCACTTTGTTTTCAGGATATTCATGTATTCAAGGAAGATATATATATATATATTTACACACTAATGTTTCACTTTTTTTTTCCCTTCGCCTGATATATTGTTTCAAGAAGCAATGAACCCACTAAAATTTGTTTTTTAGGAGTGAATTGTCAAATACTCCCCTGAAATTTTAAAATTCATCAAATACCTCTCTGAAATTTAAAAATAGGTAAATACTCCCCTGAAATTGTAAAATGTCAATCAAATTGCCCCTGCTCCGTTTACTCTGTCTATTTTAATGAGGAAAAGAGACAAAAAGATGGGTGAGACAAGAATTGATAAATAGTATGATGTTGGTGATGATTGTTTCTTGTCTAATTTTGAATCTGATGACTCAGATTGATCTATTGGGTGGTTAGAACCTCTTGGTTATGATTTTGAAAGCAATGATAATGATGATGAGGATGATTTTGGTGATGATAATTTTGTTGTTTTGGTTCCTTGTTGTTCACTTGGTTGAAAGGAGGTTGAAGACTCAAACAATGCGCTTTTGAAGGCTCAAAATAGACGAGGTAAACGGAGCAGGGGGCAATTTAAATGAATTTTTACAATTTCAGGAGGATATTTGACATTTTACTCATTTTTTTATTATATTTACTTTATCCGAGTGATTTCGTCCCAAATATAATCATCGTCGTACCAACTGTATTTTTATAAGTAGTATGATTAAACATTGTAATAGGAATTATTTTTAAGTTAGAATTTTCTGATTTTATAACAATGAATTTTTATGCCGAAAGAATGAAATTTCTAGTTGAATGTAGAAAAATCATAATTTAGTTTTAAAATACAGCGATAGAGCTTTTAAAATTAATTTAAAAATTACTAATTTTCAAAAATGCAATTTTAAACTTGCATTTGGATACGCGATCAATGACAACGCATATCTATGAGTTTAAAATAGGTTATATTTAATAGTCAGATTAATTAAATCCAAAATATTTAGTCAGACTTCTTGACCTTTTAATTAAAGGACAAAACTTACATGCATTTTCATACATGCATTTTTTACTTTTCCTCTCACAAAGAGGTAGTTTTTTTTATTAAAAAATAATTTTCTTTTATTTTTTCAAAATGAAAAAACACAAATAACCACCTCTTTGTGAGTGGAAAAGTAAGAAATACATGTATGGAAATGCATGTAAGTTTTGTCCTTAATTAAATCTAGGTTTTCAAATGAGACTATTATTACGATATGTCTATATATTCGGAGTTCAATCATAAAAATTCTTTTTCTCATTTATTTGTTAGTCAAATTAGGTGATATTGAACTGTATGGTTGATTATATGCAAAATCTCCAGTCAAAATCGATAGTTTTAGTCAAAACTCATGACCCTTCCATTAAAAATATGTTTCCGTTAGACTGTTATTACAGTCTGTCTATACATTCAGAATCCGATCATTAAAAATTTGTTTCTCATTTGTCTGACGGTCCAATTAGGTGATATTTAACGGTCGAATTGATTAAATTCAAAATATTCAGTCAAAATCGGTAGTTTTAGTCAAACTTCATGACCCTTTAATTAAGACTAGGTTTCCGATGAGACTGTTATTACGATCGGACTATACATTTAGTTGTGAAATAATTGAGCATGGAAGATAGTTGCTTGCTTGGAGGCATTGGTAGACACATTTCCAGACAAATTATCTAGGAACATTGTCTGTCCATACCAACATTAGAAGGAGAAAAAGGAAATACTGTATTTTTTGTCAAGTATTTGAAATGTGTTGAGGGTCTATTTTCCTTACTGTTAAGTTTCTATGGTCTTATTTTGTTTGATTCAATCATTGATTTTCGTGGCTAAAAATATTGTAGCATTCCTGTAACATAGTGTGATCTTGTTGTGTGTAAATGAACATTAGTTAGTATTTGCAAAGGGTTGTAATCTACCATACGGATTTTGTTGCAAGGAGTTTTTTGTTGATTGTGAAAGTGTTCTAAAAGGAGGGTGAATAACACTATTTGCATGTATTAATCAGTTTTTTTTTCACCCTTTGTCTGGTTACTGGTTCCCATCTTCTGAACCCTCATCAAATGAATCTTGAACTTCAAATTTTAAATTAATCAGAAAACTATGTTGAACAGAGATCACATATAATCATGCATTGTATTCTGTATGTGCAAGTGCATGGACCTTTCATTAACCTTTCTAAGTTGTTAGTTCAATATTGGCTGGAGTAAGAAACAAATTTTCATCTCAAATTACCTTGCCATTAAATCCAAGACATTGGAATGAGAATGAAATCAAGTTTGAATAAGAAACCTTTTGCTTTTCCATTGTAGATGTGCAGTAGCAGGATAATGAAATATGGAAGTTCCTAATATGTGTATTACTAGTAATCTAGTATTATACACTCTACAAGAGTTCTCATGCTCTAAACCACCTATATGAAGTTCATATATGCTACGACAAACGACAATGAACCAATGTTTCTGCCCTTATTGGACCCTCTCATTGCTTTGCATGTAAGTATTGGAATGGCAATGCAGGTGGTAGAATCATCTTGTGCTGCAGTGATTTTACTAAAATTACACTTTTAGAGCTTTACAAAATCACAGTAACACCACTATTTTTGCAAACTCAATCAATCCAAACATAAGCATCACCATAATAAAGGCTCAGGTCTGATGAAAAACTAGGCAAATGATTCACCCTATAACAACACCGAAACAGAAAGAGGGACCATCAACCGATTACTTGTTACTTACTTTTTGAGACTGCATATAAAAAATGCAGGTTTGATTGAATCACTATGGATAGTACAAAGTACATTTATAATTAAGTTATATTTTTTATGAAAATCTAAAAAAAAAAAAAAAAAGAGTTCTTGAATCTTCTTCATTATCTCAAATCCAGAAAATCCAATTTCTTCATCATCCTCTTCTTCTTTAACATCTTCATCATTCACAAAATTAAACCAAAAACTTATTGTTCCCATCTTTACAAATCTAAAATAAAAAGAATGATGAAGAAAATCATTTTGAATCAAGAACAAAAAAGAAGAAGCTAATTTCTTAGATCCAAAAAACTTCTCAACAGCAACAGCACTCATGGTCATGGACATGATGATACAAAGTCAGAACGATGTAGATGGGGAGAGTGGAGGCTGAGGTTATGACTGCTCCGGCGAGGTTAATGGATGTGGCCGTTGGACTATTTTTTTTTTTTTATGAAAATGGAAGCGATGGTAAAATATCAATTTCTTGCTCCACATTTTATTCTATGGTTGTGATAACACACTGGACGAAGGAGAAAGATGAGATTAATTGGATAAGAGAGAAAGATGAATTTAAGAGAGGAACATGAGAGTTTTAACCTTCTTTTCTGCAAATGAATGAAGTGAAGAGTTTGAGAATCAATAAGGACAAAAACGTAATCAACTAATTATCATTTAAAAAATTAATTTTTTTCTCTCTTGTGGGCTCCACTATCCAATAACCGGTACAACCTGCTATAACAGGTGAAATACAGGGGTGCACCGGTGCACCTCCAAAAGAGGGGTGTATAATAGGGGCTCCGCAATTTAATATATTGAAATTTTTCGTCAAAAAAAAAAAATATTGAAATTTTGTCACCAACCATATAAGATATTGGAAATGGAATACCAAATACGAAACTATATATGAAGACATTTTTGTTGAAGAAACCACTACATGTCCATTCATCATTCATCACTAAAAATGCATCTTCCTCTTCCTATATATGGAGGAAATTAGACACCTATAGTTTCCACAATAACAATAGTACTTATAATTTGTTCTTGAAATCTTCTCTGCCTCAAATTATTACTAGTAAAAAAGTTATTTCTCCTTCCATTGTAATGGCAACAACCAAATCTCATCATAATGTGAAAGCTTTAGTGAGTGTGAAGCAAACTGATGGTGGTCTCCTAAAGAATCTTGTTACTAGTATTGTTGGTAACAATCACTTGGTTTTGGAGTTGGTCAGCTCTGAACTTGATCCAAGTAAGTTTCATTTCAATGCTTCGAACAATATTTTTAGCTATTAACTTGAGTTACCCTTATGTAACCAATTACAATCGTAGTTATAATGCTTTTTAAGGAAACCTCAAAAAATATAGAATATAGAGTTGAAATTAAGGCTGTATACTGAAATTTTTATTTTTGTTAATCAACTATATATTTTTATGGGTTTAATATGTTTTTGGTCCCTAGAGTTTCGCAAAATTTCGTTTTTAGTCCCTGAAGATTTTTTTCATACTTTTTAGTCCCTGAAGTTTCATCAGTCATTGTTTTTAGTCCCTACTTTTCATTCAACTCGTGCATATCATTCGAAATTTTAAAATTTTTTCCGCGGTCATGTTTAGTACATTATATGAATCTCTATTACAAAATTTAAATTTTTTTTTAACAAGAGATGAATTAAATATGAATTTTTTAGTTTTTTGTACATAAAAATTCATAAAAAATTCTAAATTTTTATCAGAGATGTTCTTATAATATTATAAACATGAATACAAAAAATCATTCAAAAATACGAAAGTATACAAGAGTTTGATTAAAAGCAGGGACTAAAAACACTGACCGATGAAACTTCAGGGACTAAAAAGTGTGAAAATAATCTTCAGAGACTAAAAACGAAATTCTGGAAAACTATAGGGACCAAAATCATATTTAACCCTATTTTTATTTTCATTTTTAAACTAAAAGAGGGTAGCAAATAGCTACGGCCTCAAAGATAAATATGTATAAATAAGGACAAGAGAGGTATAAAAAAAGCGGGGGACTAGGCCAAAACCTCCCTACATATTAATGAATCTAAAATTTGATTTATCAAGCCTATTGCCAACAAAAAATTCTCTAATATCCGGAGGATTCTCAAACCAACAGGAAAACCTATGAGATCAGGCTGCAATATATTTTTATTAAATTAAAGCATACTGCAATATATAGATCTTATATATGTACCTCCATATGTTTCTATTAAATTAGAGTGGATATATTGTTCACAAATCCTAGTTCAACTGACAGAAATGTCGACAATTTTAGTGTCGAGTGTTATGATCGGGGTTCGAACCCGATCACTCCACTTTATGTGTATGAGTTTTCAATGGCTTTGTCATTTCGTCTATCAACAAATAGAAGATTGGATATTATTAGGGGTCTTGATTATTGGAGTCTATCAACCAAACAAAACAAAACAATACGGTATTATTGGAGTCTTGATTTTTTTCTAAAACTCAAATGGGCACTATATAATTATAAATATTTTGACATTTTTTAGAAACACATGTAAAAATAAATATATTTTCTTTTGTTACAAAAAAGAATCGTATAAAAAACATAAAATAAAAAAATAAAAACTAAGAGAGTAATAAATAAAAAAGAATGATGCTTAACTAGTACGGAGGAATATTTAACGAAGAACAAGAAAATTGAGGTCCGTCAACATTACTAGTGTCGGATGTTATGTGTGTAAGTTTTCAGTGACTTTGCTATTTCTTTTATTTACCAAAAAAAAAAAGAGGTCGGTCAAATAGTCATATGTGTCGTATTTGGCTGAAAACATTCGTATTGTGATCTTGTCGTATTTGGCTGAAAACATTCGTATTGTGATCTTGTCGTATACTAAAATTATTTTTCTTAAAAAATTTATAAGGTTAATTCCTCTGTGTCTGTCTTTTTTAATACCCTTGATGTTTTTTATATTTTTGGTATAAATAAATGTAGAAACGAACTCTGAGATAGAGACAATAAAAGAAAAAGCACACGAAACAGAGAAAAATGAGAATGAGATTCAATATGAAGCAACATTTAAGTTACCCACAAATTTTGGAAATGTGGGTGCTATTTTGGTTGAAAATGAACACAGCAAAGAGATATTTCTGAAAAATATAGTCCTTGATGGTTTCCCTAATGGGCCTGTCCACCTTAGTTGTCAATCATGGATTCAGCCCAAGCATGACACTCCTACAAAGAGAGTTTTCTTCACTAACAAGGTAATAAGGACAATTTAATTTTCATCATTATGAAATATATAATAGGCTTCAATATCAAAATCGTCCCTGCAACTACAACTTGTTTTGATTTTAGTCCTTTAAAAAAAAAAAGTTTGATTTTAGTCGCTGTAAAATCTCAAAAAATTTAAAAAGGACCTTGAGGTAGATTTTATGCTGACATGCCCATTTATTGCTGATGTGGTAGATGCTAACTAGGATTTTTTATGACATGATTATTTAATTTAATTTAATTTAATTTTCATTTAAATTTTAAATTGTAAATAAAATGTTAAAATAGAAAGGGGTTAATTATCGGTTAGTAGCATTCACGAATTCAATGTTTAGTCTTCATCTTAGCTTTTCATCATCTCTTCACTATAATCCTTCACTTTAGCCACTTTATCTTGCAACTCGGAATTGGATAGCCTGCAGTTAAATTTTAACAGCATGGTGGTGCCGTAAACTTTGTTTTATTTTTTTGAAATTTATTTAAATAATTATGTATATTTGTCCTCCACGGGCCTGCAGTTGAAAATCATCTGCAGGTAATCCCAACTCCCCCATATCAATTTCTATTCAACCATAAATATTCAATTCAAATGTCTTCAAAATTAACAAGTACTAATAAAAGAATAATGAATTGATGAAAATACCTTGAATCTAATAATGTACTCTTCCTCTTTTTCTATTTTAACATTTTATTTACAATTTAAAATTCAAATGAAAATAGTCATGTCATAAAAAATCTAGTCAGCATCTACCACATCTGCAATAAATGGACATGTCAGCATAAAATCCACTTCAGGAACCTTTTTAAATTTTTTGAAATTTTATAGCTTTTTTATTTATATGACCATATTTTTTTATGTTATTCCGATTTGATGCATGGAATAGATGTATTTGCCATCACAAACACCAAGTGGATTAAGAAAGCTAAGAGAAAATGAGTTAATAGAACTAAGAGGAAATGGAGAAGGAGAAAGAAAAAGCTTAGACAGAATCTATGACTATGATGTCTACGATGATCTTGGTGATCCTGACACCAACATTGCCCTCAAAAGACCTGTTCTTGGTGGTTCCAAACAATATCCTTATCCAAGACGTTGTCGCACCGGACGAAAACATTCTAATACAGGTTATTAATTAGTTAATTATAGTAATAACTTAAATCAATTAGAAGAAAGATTTTGTATTTTGAACATGTAAGGTACTAAACATATAACAATAACACTATGTTTTGTTAATTTTAATGTTATATATAGATCCATCATATGAAAAGCGAGACTCGAGTAGTTTCTATGTTCCTCGCGACGAGGCTTTTGCTGAGATAAAGGAGACACAATTCGACACAACAACAGCGTCCTCAGGAGTAAAAACAATTCTGGAATCCTTAGATACTATTCTAACTGACATTGATCTTGGATTTGTTAGTTTTGAAGACATAGACACACTTTACAAAGAAGGATTTCAGTTACCATCATCTGTTGACTCCAATAAGTTAACATTGCTCCAAAAAGTCATTCCCAAGTTGATTAAGGCTGCTAATGATAGCCAAAACGTTTTGCGCTTCGATACACCAGAAGCACTTAAAAGCAAGTACATTCATGATTAATTACATGATAACTGCTTTTTCGTTAAACCAACCAAGTATTTATTACATTACTTGTTTTATAAGTTATTTGAGTTAGGAACTTTTGAACTGCAGGAGATAAATTCTTTTGGCTATCGGATGAGGAATTTGCAAGGGAGACTTTGGCAGGAGCCAACCCAAATAGCATCCAATTAGTCAAGGCAATAATTATTTTACAATTATTTTTGTAATACTTTTATAATAATATCATCTATGCTTATAAAATTTTTGATATATTTTTTCTTGGTGTAGGAATGGCCTCTAAGAAGTAAATTAGAATCACAAATTTATGGTCCACCAGAATCAGCTATCACAAGAGAAGTCGTGGAGTCGCAGATAATCGGTTATACAACAGTTGAAGAGGTAATAAGAATCATTAATTATTTTAATACATTTAGATTATGTTAAATTTTTATGATTAAAAATTGTTATGCAGGCAATTCGAGAGAAGAAATTGTTTATGTTAGATTACCATGATTTGTATTTACCATATGTAAGCAAAGTGAGAGAATTGAAGAATACTACACTGTATGGATCAAGAACATTGTTCTTCCTCACAAAACAAGGCACATTAAAGCCACTAGTTATTGAGCTCACTAGGCCAGTTATTGGTAACAAACCACAATGGAAACAAATCTTCACACCTGCTTCTGATTCTACCAATCTTTGGCTTTGGAGGCTTGCAAAAACACATGTTCTTGCCCATGATACTGGTTATCATGAACTTATAAGCCACTGGTGATTACAATCATACTATTTTATTGTATCATGCATTTAGAATATGACAATTCATAGTGCTAACTTTGTATATTGATATTTATAGGTTAAGGACTCATTGTGTTGTAGAACCTTTTGTTATTGCAACAAATAGACAACTTAGCACCATGCATCCAATCTACAAGTTACTTCATCCACATCTCAGATATACCTTGGAGATCAATGCACTTGGACGTGAGGTTCTTATTAGTGCTTATGGAGTTATTGAAGACACATTCTTTACTAAAAAGTATTCAATGGAATTAACCTCTGTGGCATATGATAAGCTTTGGCAATTTGATTTACAAGGACTACCAAATGATCTTATCCATAGGTAATGTCTAGATATATACTAAATATTATGCTATATATGAAGCACTAATACAATATGCATACACCAGACGCAACACTGACATGTCGATGCCAGACACTGACAAGTGCCAGGCACCAAACACACTTTCAATCTGATGTGTTTCTTTCTTTCTTGAAAACCACATTGAATATTAACTTGTTCATATAATAAATTGATCATTTTTTAGAGGAATGGCTGTGGAAGATTCTAATGCACAACATGGCCTAAAGCTAGCAATTGAAGACTACCCTTTTGCCAATGATGGTCTTCTCATATGGGATGCTATTAAACAATGGGTGACAGATTATGTCAACCATTACTATCCAAGTCCAAGTATCATAGAATCTGATCAAGAGCTTCAAGCATGGTGGACAGAAGTTCGAACAAAAGGTCACGGCGACAAATCTGAAGAACCATGGTGGCCAAATCTCAAAACACAAAAAGATCTTATTGATATCATCACAACTATAGCTTGGACAGCTTCTGCTCATCATTCTGCTACAAACTTTGCACAATATACTTATGGAGGTTATTTCCCTAATAGACCAACAATTGCTAGAAACAATATGCCTAATGAAGACCCTACAAAGGAAGGATGGGAAAAATTTGTGAACAAACCTGAGCAAACACTTTTGGAGTGTTTTCCTTCACAAATTCAAGCAACATTAGTGATGACAACTTTGAACTTATTGTCATATCATTCACCAGATGAAGAGTATTTAGGACAACTCATTGAGCCATCATGGACTGAGAATCCAACTATAAAAGTAGCCTTTGAAAATTTCAATGGGAGATTGAAGGAAATTGAAGGTATAATAGATTCAAGGAATGCAAATAGTAATTTGAAAAATAGAAATGGAGCTGGGATAGTACCTTATGAGGTGATGAAACCATTTTCAGGACCTGGAGTCACTGGAAAGGGAGTTCCATATAGTATATCTATATAGTAATCATTTATGCATCACATGTTTCATTAATTTTACTACGACAATACGTCCTATATATAACTTGTCGTTAGAAATAATATAAAACCATTGACGTAGCCTTTCCTAACAGCTTAAGCTTTTGGGATAATCGGTTATTTAATATGGTATCAGAGTCTATCCTAGATCCATTTGTTGTTTGTTGTGGAGACCTCCCATATTTGGGCCACCCGTTGTTGTTGATTCCACGCACCAAATCCAATAGTGCTGGGCGTGAAATCAACAACAACGGGCTTGGTGCGTAGAATCAACAACAACGGGTGGCCCAAATATGGGAGGTCTCCACAACAAACAACAAATGGATCTAGGATAGACTCTGATACCATATTAAATAACCGATTATCCCAAAAGCTTAAGCTGTTAGAAAAGGCTACGTCAATGATTTTATATTATTTCTAACACTTTTGCACAATTACTTTTATTGTATGGTTTGGTTTGTGAATAAAGCACAAGATTTGATATTATAGTGCATGTCTATGTTTCTTGAGTAAAGCCCACATCGATTAGATTATAACTAAAAGTAAGATGTTGATATTATAAAATGAAAGAACACTTCTTCAGTTACAAACCACGGAGCTCTGTAATGAGCACATAGCGAACTATTCTTTCGCCTTTTACTAAAGAATACCGTGTGTGCATCACTAAAAGCGGCATACGTTAATTTTTAAAAGAACTCTCCTTATTGAGGGCTCTGCAGTATTAGTTTAAGTTTTAAATATTATTGTGATTGAGATTTTCCTTCTTATAAATATAATTAATAATTAATTAACCATGAATGCATGCAGTCCCAACTCCCAACTTGCATTTTTGTTCCTTATGAAATAAACAATAAATTGATATGGTTTATTTAGAGGGATGCCATTTGAACATTTAAAAATTGACAATGTATTTGACATCATATAAAAAATATGTATCACTTTCAACTATTGATTTGAATCGAAGACAGAAAAAGCTATTAAAAAACATTGTATCTACATTTTATATAAATATGTTGTCGGACAACAAAATTATTGTCCAAATATCATTTCACTAATTTAATCATAGAATAGTACAAATCTCGCACATAGAAAATGTAGGACACGATGAAGAACTTTTTAGCTATTATTTTTTCTTAAGGACCAACTTAGAGTTTAAATGGATATGCTATATGGGACTCCTTTTCCAGTGACTCCAGGTCCTGAAAATGGCTAGTGTCTCATAAGGCACTATTCCAGCTCCATGTCTATTCTTCAAATTCCTATCTTCATTCCTTGAGTCTATAACACCTTCAATCTCTTTTGAAACCTTTCAAATGCTTCCTTTATAGTTGGATTCTCACCCCAAGATGGCTCCATTCTTTCCCCAATGTACTCTTCATCTTGTGAATGTTCTGATAATAAGCCTAAAACCACCATAAATAAGGTTGCTTGAATTTGTGATGGAAAGCACTCCAAAAGTGTTTGTTCTGGATTGTTCATAAATTTTTCCCATTCTTCTTTTGTAGGATCTTCTGTAGGCATTTTGTTTCTAGCAATTGTTGGTCTATTAGGGAAATAGCCACCATATGTGTATTGTGTAAAGTTCACAGCTGAATGATGAGCAGATGCTACCCAAGCTATAGTGGTAATGATGTTAAGAAGATCTTTTGGTGTTTTAAGTATTGGCCACCATGGTTCTTCAGATTTGTCAGCATGACCCTTTGTTCGAATTTCTGTCCACCATGCTTGAAGCTCTTGATCAGATTCTACCATGCTTGAGCTTGAATAGTAATGGTTGACATAATCTGTTACCCATTGTTTGATTGCGTCCCATATGAGAAGGCCATCATTTGCAAAAGGGTAGTCTTCAATTGTTAGCTTTATTCCATGTTGCGCGTTAAGATCTTCAACAGCCATTCCTCTAAAAAAATAACAATTTACATGAGTAAGGTAGCATTCAATGTGGTTTTCAAAAAGAGAAACACAAACAAACATAATATATTAATATGAGTAACACTAATACTTCAGATTGAAGGTGCTCCAACACATGTTACTATCTGACACTGACACATGTGATTACATTCAATTACTTCTATTTTCTCACATAAAATACCACCAACGTTGACATGTAAATATCATTGTTGTGTCTAGTGTCGGTGCTTTATAGTTTATTATTCGGCATCTCAATAAACATTACCTATTGATAAGGTCATTTGGAAGTGCTTGCAAATCAAATTGCCAAAGCTTATCATATGCCACGGAGCTTAATTGCCAACCCATATCTGCATTAATGAGTACCTCACGGCAATTGAATTGATCTCCATGGTATATCTCAGATGCGGATGCAATAACCTATAAATTGGATGCATAGAACTGAGTTGTCTCTGTGTTGCAATTATAATAGGTTCCACAAAACAATGAGTTCTTAACCTACAAACACATTTAACATATTAGTAAGTTAGTACTAGTTAAGCTTGACAAAAGAGAATGACATAATGGTACTCACCAATGGCTTATAAGTTCATGATGACCAGAATCATGAGCAAGAACATGAGCTTTGGCAAGCCTCCAAAGCCATAGATTGGTTTGAAGACTTGCTGCCATTGCGCCTTTCCGTCAATAGGTGGTCTAGTGAGCTCAATAGCTAATGGCTTCAATATGCCTTCATTATTGAGGAATAATAGTGTTCTTGATCCATATAGTGTTGTTCCCTTAATCTCTCTCACTTTACTTACATATGGTAAGTATAAATCATGATAGTCTAGCATGAACAACTTCTTTTCCTTAATAGCCTGTAGTATTGAGTTGAATAAACTTTTTCAGTACTATACATTATAAATTTAGTAACAAATCATGGTACCTCTTCAAATGTGCTATAAGTGATTTGTGACTCAAAGATTTCTCTAGTGATTGATGATTCTGATGGACCATAGATTTGGGGATCCAATTTACTTTTCAAAGGCCATTCCTATCGAATTGAACAAAAAAATAAAAGAAAAAACTATTTAAGTTATTTATTGCACATATAATTATTGTAAAAGGAATAAAGTAAGTATTAGTAACAAACTCCATGCCTTAACCAATTGGATGCTATATGGGTTGGCACCTGCTAAAGTCTCTCTAGCAAACTCCACATCTGAAAACCAAAAGAATCTATCTCCTGCAATTCCAAAAGCACGAATTCGGTTAAAATCACACCAATAACCTTAGTGTGTGGAGCAATCCGATAAAGCAATCAAATAAGTGAGAATAAGCAATATCAATACTAAACAAATAAACCGCGAAAACGTAAAGAAGACAATCACAATTGTTTACCCAGTTCGGTGTTAATGAACCTACTCTGGGGGAGAGGGCAGCTCTCCGTTCCACTATCAAACTTTGTTCCTTGATTACAAAAGATTCTCACAAAGGTTACAAGAATTAGAAACCCTAAATCTACCCTTGTCCCAAATCTCTTCCCGTGACCAAGAGATTTCAATGATATGTGTTTACAAGATGAAAGAGATTATTCCCAACCCTAAGAAATATTCCTAGCCTTTTGTTGTTTGAGAAAAACCCTCAAAAACCTCTTTTCAACCGTGACGGCATTGCAGAAATCGCAACCCTATAAATAGGATTCACGTACCCGCGCCGCGCGCCAAATACCGGTGCCGCGCGCCAAATACCGGCGCCGCGCGCCAACAAACAGAATTGAACACAGGGTTGGAGAGTGGCACTGGCGCCGGCCGCCAGACTTGCTGCGCGCCGCGCCAGGTAACAGAGCCACACCCAATTTTCTGTTTTCTTCAAGTTCAAGGTAATTCCCAACAAATCTCCACCTTGCCTTTAACTTGATGGTGATGCCATCTTCTCACCAACCACCATGCTGCCCTCTCCAATCTTCGTCTACTCTTCAAAGTTAATCAAGTTCAAGCAATGCTTGAACTTGACTCTTGGTAATGATTTGGTGAACATGTCTGCTGGATTTTCCTCCGATGCTACTTTCTCTACTATGATTTCCTTTGTCTCAATCATATCTCTAACAAAGTGCAACCAGATGTCAATGTGTTTTGTCCTTTCATGATACACTTGATGATTCGCCAAATGAATGGCACTCTGACTATCACAATGTATCCTCACACACCCTTGATTGATCCCCATTTCTCCAATCATACCCTTCAGCCATATAGCTTCCTTGAATCCTTCAACAAGAGCTATATATTCCGCTTGAGTTGTCGACAAGGCCACAACTGACTGTTGATTAGCCTTCCACGTTATCGTTGTACCAAATAGAGTGAATACGAAACCAGATAAAGACTTTCTAGTATCCACATTGCCCGCATAATCCGCATCCACATAACCCTCCAAAGCATCTCTTCCTGGATCAGTTCTTCTATACTTCAGACCTCCCTTCAAGGACCCATTCAAATACCTCAGAACCCACTTCAAAGCTTGCTAATGAACTTGTCCCGGATTTGCCATAAACCGACTTACCACACTTATTGCATAGGATAAGTCCGGTCTACTACAAACCATGCCATACATGATGCTTCCAACTCCACTTGCATAAGGGGTAGTTTCCATCTTCTTTCTTTCATCCTCGGATTGAGGACACTGTTTTATTGACAATTTTGAATGGTGACCAAGTGGTGTATTCACTACCTTAGAATCTGTCATTCTAAACTGCTCCACCACTTTCTTCAAGTAACCGTACTGAGATAAGAACAGCTCACCTTTACTCCGGTCTCTCACGATATCCATGCCAAGTATCCTCTTTGCATTACCAAGATCCTTCATCTCAAATTCACCATTTAGTTTCTCCTTGAGCTTTAGAATCTCCTGCTTTTCAGAACCTGCAATAAGAATATCATCTACATAAAGAAGAAGGTAGAGAATGATTTTCTCATTCCTCTTCACCATGTACACGCAACTGTCATAGTTGCTTCTCACGAATCCAGCCTTTAATAAGAAATCATCAAACCGACGATACCACTGCCTTGGACTTTGCTTCAACCCATACAAAGATTTCTTCAACAGACATACTTTAGAATTGTCTTCCACAAAACCTTCAGGTTGTTGCATGTAGATGGTTTCTTCTAACTTTCCATGTAAGAATGCGGTCTTCACATTCATTTGTTCCAACTCAAGATCATACTGATTCGCAATAGCCATAAGTACCCTTATAGAACAATGCTTCACCACCGGTGAGAAGATTTCGTTGTAATCAATCCCCTCCACCTGAGTGAAACCCTTTTCTACAAGTCTCGCCTTATACCTTGGTGCTTCAACTCCAGGAATGCCTTCCTTTTTCTTGAACACCCACTTGCTACCCACTACCCTTTTATTTTTAGGTAATGGCACAAGTTCCCAAGTTTGGTTCTTCTCCAATGATAGCATTTCCTCATTCATTGCCTTCAATCAGTCCTTGCCTTCTATGCTTTCTGATGCTTCCCTGAAGTTCTTTGGTTCCGAGTCTTGCACCTCTTCAGCTGCATTCAAAGCATAACAAATAAGGTCAGCATAACCGTATCTATTTGGTGGACGGATATCTCTTCTTCTCTCCCTATCTCTAGCTAGTTGATAGTCAGAAGTAGCTGTATCATCACTTCCACTTTCTTCAGGGATTAGAGTCTGCTCCTCTGTTTCCCTCCTATCAGTGAAAGGCTCCACCTCAAACTGGAAATTCTCCACTCCCGTTTCTGGACTCTCATTTAGGTCTTTGCACTTCATCCCCATCCGGGTCTCATCAAAAGTGACATCCCTGCTTATTATAAACTTTGATCCTCCCTGTCCCATCTTCCACAGCTTGTAACCTTTCACACCATCTGGATAACCAATGAACACACACTTCACAGCTCTATCATCAAGCTTATCTTGCTTAACATGAGCAAATGCTAGAGCTCCAAAGATTTTCAACTTGGAGTAGTCTGCCGGCTTGCCACTCCAAACCTCCATAGGTGTCTTTAGATCAATTCCTGCTGATGGACATCTGTTGATCAAATAGGCAGCAGTGTTAACTGCCTCTCCCCAGAAACTCTTGGGTAATCCAGCTCCCAACAGCATATACCTCACCCGCTCCAACAAGGTCCTGTTCATTCTTTCTGCAAGACCATTCTGCTGCGGTGTGTATGCAACGGTTCTATGCCTCTTTATACCTTTCTTCCTGCAAAACTCATTAAATTGCTCTGAAACAAACTCCAGGCCATTGTCAGTTCTTAAAACTTTCAGTTTAGTTCCAATTTGATTTTCTATCAGGGTATGCCATTCTTTAAATTTTTCAAAAACATCACTTTTATTTTTAATGATGTGCACCCATACCCTCCTAGAGTAATCATCAATAATGCTAAGAAAATAAGAACCTCCACCATGAGTAGGAACCGACGCTGGACCCCAAAGGTCCGAGTGAACATACTCAAATGGTCTACTAGACTTATGAACTCCCACCCCAAACTTCACCTTGTGTTGTTTGCCTAGTGTACAGTTATCACAGAAATCTAGTTTGTTCAATTTTTCTTGTCCTAGCAAACCTTGTTTTGCTAGCTCAACTAAACCTCTCTCACTGACATGCCCTAACCTCAAATGCCATAGTTTAGTTATGTCTGCATTTTCAACACTAGTTACTAATGCATTAGAAATAACGGTGGAACCTTTTAAAATGTAAAGACCATTCATTTTAGACCCTTTGGCTATTACTAATGCACCGTGAGAAATTCTCATCACACCACGTTCAATTCTAGTGCAATACCCTAGATTATCAAACATGCTTATCGAAATTAAATTTCTCTTAAGTTCAGGGATATACCTCACATTTTTCAAAAGAAAGTCGCGGTCATCATACATTTTGAGACGAATAGAACCAGTACCTTGAACCTTGCACGCCTTATTGTTACCAAGACGCACAACTCCACCTTCTTTCAATTCCAAGGTTTCAAAGTACTCCTTTCTTGGACAAATGTGACAAGAGCATCCAGAGTCCATGACCCAGCTCTTCTCCGGTTCCCAACTAGTAACTGTCAGTGCACCTGCACTCTCATAACCTTCCTCTTCACTAACAGCAATCTGAGCCGACGAACTATCACCGCCCCTTCTCTGAGGACAGTCCTTCTTGAAGTGACCCGGTTCATGACAGTGATAACATTTGAACTTGCTACCACTATCACCCTTTGCCCTAGACTTAGACCTGTGTTTCTTCCCTTTCCCTTTACCTCTGTTTTCACTTCTGCCCCTTGTGACATTCAAGCCTTCTCCACTATCATCAATCTTCAATTCATTTAGCTTTGTCAGCTCCTTGGTTCTCAAAGCCGCTTGGACTTCATCCAAGGTGATAGTGCCTTCTTTGCCATATAGCAATGCATCCTTGAGATGCTCAAGAGACTTAGGTAAAGCACACAACAAGTGAAACGCCTGGTCCTCATCTTCTATCTTCACATCAACGTTCGCCAAATCATCGATAATCTTATTGAACTCTGAGAGTTGCTCCGACACCGATTTATTCTCCACCATACGGAAGAAATAGAGTTGTTGTTTCAGACACTGCTTATGTGCCAGGGACTTAGTCATATATAACTTATCAAGTTTGGCCCACATAGCAGCTGCACTTTTCTCCTTTGCCACCTCCCTCAACACCTTGTCTGCAAGACACAAGATGATAGCACTTAATGCTTTGCCATCCATCTCGGCCTTCTCCGTGTTTGAGAGAGTTGTTGGCATGGCTGCCACTCCCTTCAACGCCTCATCGCACTTTTGTTGAGTAAGTATTGCCCTAACCTTCACCTTCCAAAGACTAAAGTCGTTACTCCCATTGAACTTTTCAATGTCCCACTTAGAACCCATGATACCTTAATCGTTTTGATCCTTGCCCCACGGTGGGCGCCAATTGTTGTGAATTCGGTTAAAATCACACCAATAACCTTAGTGTGTGGAGCAATCCGATAAAGCAATCAAATAAGTGAGAATAAGCAATATCAATACTAAACAAATAAACCGCGAAAACGTAAAGAAGACAATCACAATTGTTTACCCAGTTCGGTGTTAATGAACCTACTCTGGGGGAGAGGGCAGCTCTCCGTTCCACTATCAAACTTTGTTCCTTGATTACAAAAGATTCTCACAAAGGTTACAAGAATTAGAAACCCTAAATCTACCCTTGTCCCAAATCTCTTCCCGTGACCAAGAGATTTCAATGATATGTTTTTACAAGATGAAAGAGATTATTCCCAACCTTAAGAAATATTCCTAGCCTTTTGTTGTTTGAGAAAAACCTTCAAAAACCTCTTTTCAACCGTGACGGCATAGCAGAAATCGCAACCCTATAAATAGGATTCGCGTACCCGCGCCGCGCGCCAAATACCGGCGCCGCGCGCCAACAAACAAAATTGAACACAGGGTTGGAGAGTGGCACTGGCGCCGGCCGCCAGACTTGCTGCGCGCCGCGCCAGGTAACAGAGCCACACCCAATTTTCTGTTTTCTTCAAGTTCAAGGTAATTCCCAACACATAGTCATATCAATAAGAAACTAGGAATATAATGATCTTTCATTTCATGTTATATGTTTAGCTTAAATTTATATCAACTACTTAACATATGATTTTGAATGCTTCACTCACATTTTAACATGGCAAAATTTTCAAGCTATATATATCTACAAAGTATGTGTTCTTGTTTTTCTTAATTTATATTACACTCACATTGTTCCTTTCCCAATGGCAATATACTCTAGCATCCAAAGGTAGTTAAAAACATTGCCTATAATTGAGAATCAAACCAAACTTTTATAAGCAAAGTCAAGACTCGAGAATGCAGTGCAATAAGCATGTGTTTTGTAACATCAAATTTAAGTGCATATCAAATAGCATCTCATTTATATGATTAAACTTACTTTTATATGATTCCTGGGTATCAAAGCGCAAAAGATTTTGGCTATCGTTAGCATCCTTAAAGAACTTTGGAATGATTTTTTGAAGAAATGTTAAGTCATTGGATTCAAGAGTTGGTATTTGAAATCCTTCTTTATAAATTGCTTCTATGTCTTCAAAGTTTGCAAACCCAAGATTTTGATCAGTGAGGACTGTGTCTAAGGATTGAATAATTGTAGTCAAGCCTAATGATATGGTAGATTTATTGAATTGTGTCTGCTTTGTTTCAGAAAATGACTCATCGCGAGGAACATAGAAATCTAAAGTACTCCTTTCTTCATACAGTTTGTCTGCATAAAAAAATTCTCACAAACACATATATATATATCTTGATCATATCTCAAGAAATTATAACATGAAAGATATACATAACCTGCATCAGAATGCTTCCGACCGGTACGACACCGTCTTGGATATGGATATTGTTTGGTTCCACCAAGAACAGGTCTTTTGAGTTCAATGTTGATGTCAGGATCACAAAGATCATTGTAGTCTGTAGACATCATAGTCATAAATTCTGTCTGAGCTTTTTCTTTCTCCTTCTCCATTCCCTCTTAATTCTATTAGCTCATTTTCTCTCTGTTTGGTTCAACGGAGGGGAGGGGAGGGGAGGGGAGGGGAGGGATTTTAATGGAAGGGAGGGGATGGGAGGGAGAGGGGAGTTGTTTAATTAAATACGTGTTTGGTTCAAAAGAGGGGAGGGAAGGGGAGGAGAGGTATTTTAACAAGGATAATTTTGTCAATATAAACTTTTAATATTCCAACAAGGATAATTTAGGATTTTAACAAATTAATTGAGGGTAATTTTGTCAATATAAGAAATTAGATTTTAGTTTCCCTCCCCTCCCCTCCCCTCCAAATCCCCCAAATTGGGAGGAAGCAAAAATTGAGTTATATTACCTCCCCTCCCCTCCCCCTCACACAAAATTGAACCAAACATAAAAATTTAAAATATCACCTCACCTCCCCTCCCCACTTGGTGTTTGTGATGACAAATACATCTATTAAATATTAATTAATTCTATGCATAAAAAAAATAACATACAAATTAAATTTGCTCATGTAAAATAAAAGGTAAAATTGCACTTTTGACACCCTAACTTTCACAAACTTGCAATTTTGACCCTCTAATTTTAGTAATAGCACTTTTACTCCCCTAACTTTAGCCTATTTTGCAAAAACTGGCTCCTACTGATTTTGACCAAGTCAACCCACACATTGACTCACATATCATGTCAGCATGTTTTGCCACATATGCTGACGTGTTATGTGAGTCATTGTCCACGTGGCAAGACATGCTGACATGGTATGTAAATCACTGTCCACGTGTGTGTTGACTTGATCAAAATCAGTGGGATCAATCAACCTTTTGCAAAAGGGGTTGAAGTTAAAGGGTCAAATGTGCTATTATAAAAATTATGGGGACAAAATAGCAAGTTTGCAAAAGTTAGAGTGTCAAAAGTGCAATTTAGCCAAAATAAAATTGGACTATTAATTTGCCCATATATGTACAAAACATTTTTTTCAAGCACTCTAGTAGCTAGACTCGCACATCTTAAGCGTGGAGAAGTGAAGAATCTCAAATTCGAACTCAGCATCTACATATCAACGTCTTTGCAGCTAGCAACTAAGTTGACGCGCGTGTGTATACAAAACTAAAAACAACTTATATAACATGATTATGTTATTTAATTGTAATTGCTACCTTGTTAGTGAAGAAGACTCTCTTTGTAGGAGTATCATGCTTGGGCTGAATCCATTATCCATGATTGACAACTAAAGTGGACAGCACCATCAGGGAAACCATTAAGTACTATGTTCTTTAGAAATATCTCTTTGTTGTGTTCATTTTCAACCAAAATAGCACCAACGTTTCCAAAATTTGTTGGTAACTCAAATGTTGCCTCATATTGCACATCGTTCTCTGTTTTCTCTGTTTCGTGTGCTTTTCCTTTTATTGTTTCTCTCTCGGAGTTTGCTTCTTCATACAAATAAATAAGGTTAGGTGAAAAATAGTCATAATTACTCAATTATTTCTCTATCTTATTTTGATGAGTTAAATATGTTTTTAGTCCCTACAAAATGGTGACTTTTTAAGTTTAGTCCTTACGTAATTTTTATTAAATTTTTGGTCCCTAGAAAATTATCCTGCATTCAGTTTTGGTCTCTACTCTTAAGACAATGCATATTTTTTAATGATTGTTTCGCAGGTATGTTTAGAACATCATAAAAAGTTCCTCCAGAAAAAACGAACTCAAAATTTAATTCCTAGGTCATTTTTTTTGCTACTTTTATCTTGAACTTTTGACGTTTAAAAAATTAATATTTAATTCATATCATGTTAAAAAATTGTGAATTTTAGTAAATAAATTTTATATTATATTTTAAACATGCATATAAAAAAATCATTAAAAAATTTAAGAGTATAATCATAATTAAATAAATTTAGCTCTAGTAGGGACTAAAACTATGTGCAAGAAAAATTTTATAGGGACTAAAAATATAATAAAAATTTAGTAATTAAGGACTAAATTTAAAAGGTCTTTATGGTGAATTCTTAGGTACACAATTACGTGGATGTGTACCGGTACACATATGATGTGGTTAACAAGTAATATAATCATTAATGCAGATTTGTCAACAAAAAAAGTAATTAATGAAGATTTTGTTTCTTTATTAAGTTTTTTAAATTAAATTGTAATTTTTAATATCTGCAAATGTATCCTTCCACAATAAATCAAATCATGCCTCATATCTTTCAACTTAGTATTTTGATAAAATTTAAATACTACTTTTCACGTTTTTTTCAAAAAATTTAAATATTTTATAAATAATATTATTTTAGTATTTTGTATTTTCTTAAAAATTAAAGTATGATTTTAATAACTTTTTAAATTATTCTAACAAAAAAAACTTAAAAATTATTTATATGATTGATCCAACTACAATTTTAATATTTCAATATTATTACCTTTCAATTTTTTTAAATATTATTAGTTTATAAAGATTAATATTTATTTACCACTTAATCATTAATGCATATAATTATTAAAAAACATTTATTTTTTAGTTAAAAAAACTTAATTTTTTTAATATGTGCATATATTTTATTGTAATATTGTTAATTTTCAGTGATTCATTAATTTTACAGGGTTAAATAAGTTTTTTATCTCAATACAAAATTATTAAATTTAATTTTTCATCTTCATAAGAAAATGTCATGTTTTGATCCCCACAAAATGTTTATGCATGCAATTTTGGTCATGTTGTAAAGCCGATGTATATTTATGATGATTTTGCAAATATGTATAACGCATTATAAAAAGTTTGTTCAAAAGTAACGAGCACAAAATTTAATTTTTAGGTCAAAATATTTGTTTACTTTTATCTTGATATTTTGATTTAGAAAATTCATATTTAATTCATCTCATATTACAAAATACTAAAGTTTTGTAAATGAACTTTTGATATTGTTTTAAACATGCTTG